>JABASD010001756.1:0-34895 GCA_019776165.1 Pogonognathellus flavescens
ACTTAGTGGGCTTTGTGCAGACGGTCCAAAGTCATACTTTGCAAAGTGTGAAGTTTCTGTTAAAGTAAATTCGGGGTTTGGCCCCGGTTACCCGATTTCCGCTTTTGGCTGGAGTTACTCACAAACCAAGGTATATAAAATTGAGTACGTATCATAGAACTATACAATGAAGTTAACTTGAATGGACTTCCTCTTTTTAGCTTGACTCACTCAAGCGTAATTAACTCCTGATTCTAGCCTAAGTTCATCACACCAAGTTACGTCAACGCATCTTTCATTTTCAACATTCAAAGTGAATGCTTTACTAACTAGTCTGGCACCACAGCCTACAGATACATTCGCATTGTCCGAATCCACCTACATAATCCTTAAACTCATATCTTACAGTTTCCACTCATTACATCACATTTATATCTTAGTACACTGCAAAACCCGAATGTACCTTCTTTACAAAATTCTTTGCTTCCTAATATCAAAGCTAATTGCATTTACATTAATAGTATAAACTGCATAAAGTTACCTCTGGATATTATTAAATTATCAATACAAACAGCCCAGGTGTTAAAAATGTTGGGCCCTAGCGGATGTATTTCCAAACGCAGGAGAATTTTATGACAAAAACTATTTTTTGGTCTAAAAGCATTCTAGCTAGGACTGAACGTAATTATTTTGAATTATTTCGGATTGTCTGATAGAGATTTTGCACTGCAATGTTTATGAGCTGCAAAGTTTAGCATGCATTGAAGTTATAATCACCTGGCATAAAAAAAGGGGACAGGGAGAGCACTGAACAAAGTCTGCGTGATTTCCCAAGCACAAAAAAGCTCATTTAAAGGTATCCTCCATTGTTCTTATACGACATGCTCTCATGTTAGAAAACATTTTCTTACTTTTAGTCCATGCAAAAAGTACTTAACATTGTTAGCACAGACCACAGAGCTAGATGTATCATGTTAAATGCAAATACAAAGTGAATGAAGAATCAGAATTGCAATGAATTACACAACTTGCAAAATTTATAATGGAATATCCACGATGATGATGAGCAATGCAGTGTAAGTTATTCTCATTTTTCTGTTGGTACTCGATACATCCAACTCATCATCTTTCATTCATTGTGATTTGTGGTGGTGACGTGATGTGCACCAGAGACACAACTAAGATAAATATTTAAGTTTTCTAACAATGCAGGGTATGTATAGTTTTAAACAGCCAAAAATTATTCTTATATACTTCTTTGCAAATTACTTTTAGCAGTGCAGGCAATTTCTATATACAACTTACCTAATTTCATAACAGATTAAATATAAATGCATGATGCATTTGTAAATAATATTTAGGCATCATTCATTGCTTCGTGAAATGTTTTTAACAACCAATTATTTTTATTATTGTGCAAACTGTTTTGTGTGCTCTCACCAACCAATCTGTAACTTACGTATATTTTACGATGAATTAAAATTCAGTAAATTACCTTCATGCTTTCTACTTTGAATTTGCCTTTGCTTCCAATTACATCTTATATTTACACGCTGTACATTTATGAATCGCAACCCTTGCAGAGGATTGTTGTTCAACAGAGTGCAGCATGATAATAAACGTTGTGGTTTTTCACGTCAGTTTTATGATTGAGCTTTATATACAACACGTAGTCTTCTACAGACCAGAACATTAAAAATATCGTCTGCTCTTCCTGTATGTATTCTTCTCATTTTAAGACACATTCAACTCAAACATCCCGACGAGTACTTGACTTGCAGTCTCAATTCTCAACACGATGCACTGCAATGGAAACTTATTAAGCCTCGCATTAATTCATCGCATCGCAGTGAAACCATGCCACAGCATCCACAATAAATAATTTTCGTTGCACAACATCCAAGAGAGTGTGTGCAAAATGCTGTCAAACACAACTTGGTTTCCCTAATCCATAATGTCAATAATCTTACATTGTGGGACGGGTTGAACTGAATCAACACCTAATTGCAGTTCATGCTTCTTCATACTTTCAATCAACCATATCAAATAAACGGGACACACAATGCATCTACTACAAAACAATATTAGCAAGTAAATTCCCAAAAACACAATAGTGTGACGGAGTTAGAGCTACATGTAACAAGAAGGTAAGAATGCCTCATTTGCATAGTATGTCAAAATTGGCATAGCATGTCAGTGGAAAATTTTCGAAGATAATATGCCAAACCATGCAAAATGTAATAAAGTTAACTTGCAATTCGTTATGAGAAAGACCTGCTAATATGAATTGCATTAACGAACATGAGATTATAACAGGTCATGTCAATCTGTGTAACACAAGCTTTGTGTAAATCTGCTTATTAAACCTGCTTTTGGCAACTAATAAATACCAACGTCAACTGTTATTGCTTTTCTTTACACATGAACGAAATAAAATGTAATTAATTGTATGAAAAGTGTCCATCATGTAGAATTGACTTGGCATCCAAAACATATAATTGCAATTTATATTTTTTGTCCTCCATAGAAAATAATCTAATAAAACATCTACGCACACGACCCTGTGTATATTATGTTTAATAATGTAGCTATATTTGTGTATAACTTTTGTTTCTTAGTATTAGTATATCACTTACCATTTCAGCGGATCCTCTCTTTACCACAGACTTGATGTAGATTCCTTGACTTTCTTGTCCCACGCCCTAGAAAACCACAAAAACAAATTCATGTAGTTAAAGCAATTGAAGTCAGTTAGGGCAAGCAATGATTAAATTATATTATTAAGAGAAGTCTTAATTGTAATTACGAACACGCTTTTAGTGTTTGTGTTCACCACAAGTGCACGTGTGTAACATTGCTCTATTTTATGATTATCAGTGACACTGCTACAATTATGGAAAATGTGAGTTGAGCCCATTATTATTTTATTGCTACTTTCTCAGTGACAACACTTTATGATATCTCGTCTCATACTGACTGTGCAATTTCCGTTGTATATAATATAGTGGTTGTTTGTGTACCTCATGGTGCGATGAGAGTTCTCCGTAGTTCCTCGAAGACAACAAAGAAAACTTAACCTTTTAACTCTCATAAATTGATACGACATCAACTGCGTGTACCACTGCCATCCATCTGCTCCTCATCTCACATCTCATGCCTCAAATCCCAAGTGAAACACTTAAAACGCTGACAATAAACAGAATCATTAAGCTAGCCCTGTTCTTCCACGGTTATATGTGGTGACATCAGACTGAGGCTAAAGTGTAAAGGCTGTGAGTTGCTAATAAAGCAAGAAAACAAACAAGAAATGTAATTTTGTGCAGCTCTGTATTAGCAAACCTCGTCTGAACTGAGACAAGCAAAGGAAATACGAAAAGTATACTAATAACTAAACAAAACTACGCCCTGTCATATTATTCATTATTACTGCAGACACACTCATCTTAATCGGATATTGAATTACTCATAGACAGAATAGACTCACACAAAATACACAGAGAGAGACTGACGCTACAAGGATGACTGAAAATTGCCTTAACAAGCAAATATTAAATGGCTAGGACATAAAATCATGAAGTAGGCCAACATAAACAGAGTTTGTACGTAAAGTACTTGCACAAATCTGAACGGAATAATACGTGAGTGAATTGCTTTTTGAAATGCGAATAGGCAGTTGGTAGTTTATTCTAAGGTCGTAAATTAAATTAGTGAGAGAGTGAATGACGAGCAAAAGAAAATACGGCAAAGGTACCCGTCGGGACAATTTGACTACATGTTACACACACAATCAGACCTCATCCATATCCGTCCAAATTTTACTACCAATGCAACTTTGTCTATTTAGACAATCCATCCCCTTCCTCCATTACACTCTGCAATTCTCCATGTACTATGAATATCTTGGCCAAGGCAAAGCCTTCCTCACTATAAAGGTACCAATGCACTTTTTGCTTATTATTCACAAACAACCATAATATTATATATAATATATTAGTCTAGGTATGTTATATAGGTACTTTACATGTTGCAATTTGATAAGGATAGAAGAGAACATGCCGAAAAGCATCACGACACAACTGCAGTGTGTTCTTTATCTGAAGATGCATTGTCCGTGCAAGAAAGCGATCTACATAAAATATTAACATCAATTTGTCTTTTCTTCTGTCCTGTTGCTCATGCATTACAAAAACCAAAAACTTCACTTGAATCCGAGACAGAGAGCGATGACGATTCAAACCTTTGACCTTTGCATACTTTTTCTACTTTTTCTCAGAACGCAACTGTATCATCGGACCATATCAGTCACCATATCAGACTCACCTCCAAATCTCATAGTAACTAAATAAATCGAAGCAGTAGATGTATACGTTTTAATCGAAAGCATGAGTCACACACTCTAAACCGAATACTATTCAAACTTACGTTTTGTATTTACATACCCAGAGAAAATGCTATATCTGTAAAATGACAATATTTATATGCCTGGAGTAAAACGAGAATAATGGAGTGGAAAAAGACAATTCCACATTTGTGGAATGAAGAATCAAGTGTTCCCATGTTTATTTTCCTGACAAACTGATTTTTTCAGAGTAGAAGCTGAA
This sequence comes from Pogonognathellus flavescens, assembly GCA_019776165.1. Lineage (NCBI taxonomy): Eukaryota > Metazoa > Arthropoda > Collembola > Entomobryomorpha > Tomoceridae > Pogonognathellus > Pogonognathellus flavescens. Next base: position 4,581 of record JABASD010001756.1, read on the forward strand.
TGATTGTGTACATAACCAAGAAGAAGGAAATAGTCTAGATATCGGTTGTCCACATGACGAGTAAAGAATTGTTTTCGATTTCACTCGTGTTCACATATTATATCATACTGTACATAACACCATGACACATGAATGACGTACATGATGCTACAAGTAATGTCTGCTTGGGCTATTCATGTAGCAGTAAACACATGGTGAGGTCATGCATAGCTAAACCCTCGTTAATACTCCTTGGTCACTTATTGGTATTGTTAGACACACAAAAAGATATGACTAACTCTCTCTCTCTCTCGTCCCATCTCATCATCTCTGCATTTAGAGCCAGAACCAAACATGATTATCATTATGGGAACAAATATCTAAGAATAAGGACTAAAGATTCGCTTTGGTTAATTTGGTTTGTGTTTCGTTTCGTGGAAGCACAAAGTACAATTACATGTTACCTGTTGTACTGTGTGCTACGAACTTTAACTACTTGCACAAATAACCGTGACTAATGAAGCGTAAAACATCTCAGAATTATTAAAGCGGAGTTATATATAATTTCTGTTGCAGCATGATGTCAGGAAAAATCTGCAGCTCATACCAGAAGTCGCCCTATTTCCACCTCGTCATTATTTGCAGTACTTAACTTACATACAAAGATGAAATGGAAGTAGTACAATTACAGTAGCCATTCAATCCAACCATAGCATAACAGACGACGGTGCCATAAGATATAGCAATGAGTGCCACAGTCCCAACATTAAACAATTCAATTTACACTACACCAACTACTTCATATTATGTACAGATATATATATTCTATAATTCTATCTATTCTACTTACATAGGTACTCGGTACTAACTATCATATCGGTACATGCAGATTGTAATAGAATGTAGTATAAATTGTGATACACACTGCTGTGCTAACGCACGCACATACAGTAGGCGAGACTCGATTTCAATCAAGACTGAAAGAACTGGCCCACGAATCATATACAGAAGAATAGATGAATTTTATACATCAATTATAAAGTATGAAATAAATATACAGACATGATATACAAGAAAGAGTATTATCAATTAGTAGTATGGACAGGATAGTAGCAGAGACAATGATTAAATGTGTCTGTAGTGAGATATAATATAGAAAGATAACATTTAAATTGAAGTGCTCAGTGTGTGTACCAAATTATTTTTTTAGCCTTCTTTAAAACGGTTGTAAGTATAAGTACGTAGTAGTAAATACAGTGTACATTAGTGGAGTCATGTCAAGAATATTCCACAACACACTTTACACTTAGCGTATATCTCACTCTCATCATTTTTCCTACCTTGTTAGCTTAACATTCAACTTTGACCAAACGTTTACAAATCTACTACGTAGATTTGTATTTGTATATGGCTACTATTAGGAGTGTGATAATTTGTAAGTATTTTATATAATTTCAGTACAGATGTTTATTTGATTTTAAAATGATGGTACATGGTGCATCTGCGGACATGCCTGGTGAGTAAACAGATGTTATGAGTGTGCATAATAAAATTCGCCCATGTATTCAATTTGCCGACCCATGCAAATCTTTCCTGTACTTCACCGTTTGATTCTCACCTACTCACCTCTCTTTTACAATCTAACAGAAAACTGCACTCTCACGCTTTGACTGACCATCTGTAAATAACGCTCATTGTTAAAGCACTTTTATTCTACTCTCAAGCCCTGCCGCTGCTTTTACTGACTATTGATTCATCTTTACAACGTTACATAACACGTCCATGAATTTTATACGCCATAAAATTGTACGAGTACGTGTGCTTGCGTATTTAAACAGGATTTTGTTACTTTGGTTCAGTTTGCTTTTGCTTTGCAAATAACATTATTAAATATCAACTTTATGTACACCCAACAATAAAATAAAGCCGCGCGACAGTTTTCCGCCATAAAAGAATGGAAGAGTTAATAATTTCTGTTTGAGTTGAGTACAGTGTCAATACCTCATGCACCTGTTCAACAGAAAAACACGTCGGATCGGGTTCCACACAAGAAATGGCGAAATCCACGCTTTTTCTTTTATTTAGCTGCTGCAGTCTCAATCTGCTAAGTCTTGCTTCTAAATCCGCCACACAATGTCCCATATAATTCATGGAGCTTAAAACGCCCCCTCCACCGTTCATTATGGAAATACTGTTGTTTGCCGAATTCAAAAGGGCATTCATGGAATTCATCGAGTGACTTCCTCTCCCTGGCTCGGCATAACTTAGCGGACGCCATTTCTTCCGAATCGGTGGAGGATTCTTATTATTATTCGCAACATTATTCAAAATGAAGTTACTGGCCGATCCGTTCAAATGCAAAGCATGAGTGAAGATATCCGCAGCACCTCCTCCGCCATTAAGAGACGTAGGACCACTATCTCTGTCGTCATTATTGACAATTTCTCCCGACAAGGACAAATAACGCGTATTCACCACGGCAGCACTGCTGGAGTTATTTCGAATGAGCGTTCGTTGCTGATGATGATGACTGTGACTTGCATGAACTACATGAGTGTGTGTGTGAGTAGGCGTCAACGTGTGGTTGCAACCATTTAAATGAGTCCCATTTGTTTTCTTAGCAGCGATGACACTGCTGGTGCTGTGTCGCAAGCGTCCATTTCCATTTTGACACACGAGAGTGACACCGACACCGCCGTGCCCATTGGGAAGGACAGGGATGCCATTAGTCAAACCCTTTTTCTTTTCTTTCTTAATAAACATCTTTCCGTTCATCATGTTTTCGCGATTACTCTGTCAGTTTTCCACGAATAGCTTAAACACAAATAATAATAATAGCACACACAGGAAAAACACTTCACCGCTCGCCCCAATTCATATTCTTGTGTGTGTACACAACAATCACGACCGACCCTAATAAATAACTCTCTTTTATCTTCGCTGACGCTTCTTGTGACTGCTGCCGATGATAATAAACACAAATAAAACAGAACACACGGAAACAACGAAAAAGTAGGGTGCATAAAAAAGTGACAACTTTGGTGAAAACACACTCTCACACGTGTAAACACAAAGGCCTGTTTTCTAAGGCTGTTGACAAGATAGTAAAATGCACATTATCAAATCGTAACTGAAACTCTCTCAACTACAAAGATAGGAAGAAATGAAAAGAATTCCCTGAACATGGTTCATATAGAATATAATATTTCAGTCTTCACTTGGAAATCCATATATCCTTCTTATTTTTCTTTTCCTCTTCTAAACTTACACCTTTGCTAAATAAACGCTGTTTACCTATAATCACATAGGTGCGTGTATCGTATACGTCGTTGCATAATAAAATCTCTCTGTCTTCCCAACCAACTCCTACAACCAACTCCAGACTTGGCTGTTCTCAACTCTTATTCTCAGTCACACCACAGACTTAATAATAAGTACACTCACTGCAGCATAATAAGATTCTCGTCCACTATCTCCAATCTTCCTACACTCCGCTTCTCACCACCCTTTCCCGATTCACCAGAAAACAACTGCACTCTCTTCATGTGTACTGTACTTATACTTCGCATTCTTATGCATTATTAATGTTCTGTGTATACTTCATACCTACATACTGTACATACACGGATACACGTACTGACGTACTTCTACTAATACTTTTGTACTTAGAATTTCTACAGGTAAGTCAAGTCAGGAGATCCTCTGTTAGTTTTGCCGAGAGGTTTTGATTTGAAACAGGAGCATAGGTACGCAGCGCGTTACTATAATGATGATCATGCAATCTGATGCGAGACAAAAGTAAAAAACCTGACGTGAAGTGTATTGTTAGGTCTGTTCTACAAAGTAAAGTCTCGTCTTCTCACAACCAGAGTAAGGAAACTGCCCAGTATTGTATATACGATTGATAATAATGCGATTACTATCAACGTATAGTACTTGCATATTACACACAGCTTGCTGTATGTCTATGTTTGTATAATGTTAAGGAAAAGGAAGACTCATCTGTCTGTACTAATAGTAGTCTGGCCGGAATAATATTGTATGCCTTGTGTGTATTGTATTGTATAATACTCGTAGAGACACACACACAGGGGGAGGTATGGCTTCTGTGTGTATGCAAACGTAAATAACTGCAGAAAATGCACGAAGTTTCGTTATAGAGCTAAATAGATGGAAATGGTTATTGTATTTGTGAGAGATGGGGAGATATATTATATAAGTGGAGGAATAACAGCGAAAGAACAGGTCCTCCACCTGCAACTTCCTGTCCACGACTAAAACTAAAACTCTTCTTGTTGGAAAAACTTAAAAGTTGGAGAGTACTAATTTCCGTCTTCCTCTCAATCCGGATTTTCTTCGCACGCCCTTCTCTGAGAGACGAGAGCCCTAAGGCTTCAACTCTTTTCACATGCAACACGTTGAACCCCATTTTAAATAGACATTTATTAGTCACTCTCGTACATTTCATTGCTCCACTACTGCCAATGCCATCAACAGAATCATGGTCAAGTCCAGCAGAACACAGAGACAGTCATTATAGACAATACTCAACTACAATACAAAAATTCTAGCTCTGTGTATTCTTTTCCATTGTTTTACACACACACATTCACAGCAGTCCTCAACTCAATCGCATTCGCATAATATTCCTTCCATTAAAACGAAATACAATTGCTCGTCTCAGTCCCCTCTTCTTTCACATCCCAGATCCGCCATTATATTATGTAAGTACAGTACATTATGTATGTGTGTACACAGTAATTCCCTTATTAGCAATTCACCAGTATATTATTCTCTTCTGTACGCAATTCCCATCTTTTAAATGTGAGGGAAAAGCTTTAAAGAATAATAATACACTTCTCTGTTGGAGAGTAGTTTACATTTTAATGCTTTACCAGTAACGATAGGGAAAACTTGTTAGAAACGATTTTCGTATTTTTGACTAAACAGTAATCCGAAGGTTATTTTACATTTTCCCATTGCTTGCTTCTATATTATGTTCCGTTGTTCTCTCCCTATTCGGTACAAGTACAACTTTCGTCTCGGTAACATAACGTTAAAGATTAAACAAAGAGATTACTTAATATTACATGTACTGTATGCACACTCCAAGTAGTTTCAATTCTTACCTACTACTCTTGCATTTTGCTACAGAAAAACTATATGATGCAGTATATTTCTTCATTAGACATCAGCATCACCTTATCATATTTCTCTGCACGCCATTTTCTCTGCAGCTATATACATTCTATACTACCCACTATTAATTTTAACTTAACTTAAAAGAGGAAACTTGTGTAAACGAGTAAAACCCCATTCACACAACAAACTTTTCGCAATCAAGGAAGGAAACAGAAGCAGCTCCGAGTTCAAAGTCTCAAATTCGTTTTCTTGACATTACCCTGATTTTAATGATGGCTATATACAACAGAATAGATTTTCGTAACTCCTACTTGTACACTACAGCTACATTATAAACCACTGTGGACATTCACTTTACCTCTGCCTTTGTTTATCATCGTAAACCTCAAAACTGCTTTGTCTCCGTGGACTTTGAACTTCCACTCTCATCTCAACAAGCTGTACAATATTTTTTTCGTCTAAATGCAATTATCCTTTTTTGAGCCTTTTTTAATTACTTGCAGCAAACAACTTTCATTCGTGCACAGACAATTGGTGTAGGTATATGTACGTCTCTTCATTTTAGTACAGAAGTAAAGTTGGACCATCGTGGTAAGTGATAACTACATTTTGAAGTATAGGAAAGAGGCAGAGAGAGCGGGAGTGTGGTGTGCACATGCATTATGCAAGTCTCACTTAGCATTAGCGATAAATGTGAGAGCCGATGAGAATTCTGTCATTTTGTGAATCGTCGTTGCATTACTGTTACATCAATAAACATGAACGTTAAAAGTGAGTTACATGCTTGGAAGTCATTACAGCCCACTCTGTACACCACACGTGCATCGTAGACGTCAACATAAATATACTTCACATTATAAACCATCAACCACAATCACTCCATTTTATCTCTTTCTCTATTTTCATGTGCAATTTTATCACGTATAAGTAACTACACAACTAACTCCACTATAGTTGGCAGACTGAAACTGAAAATAAGAGAATGGGACTTTTCTATCTTAAAGCTGCTTTCAGACTCTGTGGCTCTTTAAGCCTCAATGGTGTATTCCTATGTATACGTTTTTACGTTTTTACAGTATACCTAAGTAATCTAATGACAATTACCTACTTATCTTTCGTAGCCACTCAAATATGGGAAACAGCATTGTTATAATCCCAAATCGTCATTGTCATTAGTCATAAAATTACAGAGATATGTATGCTTCATGCGTCATTATAAACGCACTAAATGTCTGTAATGACTAATAATGACTAATTGTACACGTCATAGTTTATACTTCCCATTTTAATTTAACCACCCACATTTGCGGTTATAAATGGATGCATAATTGTAGTACATATTATACTACCTATATAAAACATTGTCGAACACAAAGGGGCATCAAACTATGTACTTACATTGATACAAATATTTGGGAAAAAACATAAAATTCCAAAAATGTGAACAATAATTTATCTAAACTTAATCGTGTTGTTATACCATACTGTGGGAATTAAAATCAAAGACAGATATATCCCTCAATTAAAGGAATTTGCTAGTTTGAATGTAGCAAACGATAAATACAAAATAAATCTACATTTCTGTGTAAAAAATTTTGAAATATCTTTTAGGTACACAGGAATGAGTTGGGCGAAGGAGATGAAAACAGAAGAGAATGTTTTGTGTTTCTTTGTCACACTGGCTGTCATTAAAGATACTTTATGGCCATTGCCACTTTTGTTGTATTTTGTGTTGCACACGAAGCAAACGTGAGGAACTGGAGGAAGAGTGGCTTATTACAGGAAATGTCTTAAGACATTTTTTCATCCCGTCAACAACGAAGTCAACTCAACTCTAAGATTCAGTTGAGGGAATAAAGAAACTTCTCTCCATGCCTTTACACGTCATTTCTTATGATAATTCTACTCCCTTGCTTATGTAGTACGTGTTTGTATGCACCAAACAATAATACCTATGTAGGTAAGTACTAATATGTATACTTAATGCCATTTTTCTTGTGTTCAGTTCCTCCACAAGAAAAACTAACACTTTCGCAACGCATACAGCAATAAACCTACAAAGATACTACTTTTAAATGTTCTGTCCCTTTATATAAACTTTTAGTGGTGAAGTGGCATAAGTCGTATGTAAACAAGGAGCAGCATGTTATAATGGAGTTATTTTGTAGAAGAGAGCTAATAAAGTAAAGTAATAATAAGTATAATGTGTACACAGATGATGAGATAATGAATTCAAGTACAGAGTGGATATTAAAGGCTATTGTACTTTCCGCAAAATGTTCATTCTGAAAAGAAACGGAGTGGTGCTCTCCGGTCTACTTCTGCATTAACTTAACTCACGTTTTGCTCACATTAATTTATCTGCATTTGCTGCTGCACCCTCTTTAACGACTGTGAACGACTTCATTTCACATTAACAACTACTACCAGAAAACATTAACATGAGCATTAGTATCACCTGCCTATGACTTTCTCGCTTACACAGCCATATAACTCGATATGGCACTTACAAGGAATTCCTAAAGCATTTCTACATGTACAACAGGGCACATAAAAGTGTTAAAACTTCCATAAGACAAAGTAAAAGAGATAGTTGCGGTATGCACGTTCTTGAAATATGACACACACTTATATTGTGCTAAATATCTGAAACCAAACCAAACTAGACTAGATGTGATAATAAGTTAAGTTAAGAAACGATGCAATTCATGATAAAACTGAACACGGGATGGGCTATATATGACTAGTATGGTATGAGTACACGTTCAGTACAGAAGGTGTACAAAGGGAGTTAGGAGTGTTAGAAGGGTAGCACCTAAGCAATATTAGTTAAGTTAATCTTACATTTATTATGCGAAGGCAGTACATTAATTTTCAGATTCCTATTTATTCATTCTCTGTGCAGTCTGTGTGAGTATGCATTTTAAATTGCAGTTTGAAGATGAGACGATGATATCATAACCCATTCTTACTAGTAGTGGCCATAGTAGACATCTTGAAACTCTTTTGTGAAAAATTACTCAACTCAAACGGTTTACAAAGATAAAAAACATTCAGACAACTTGGAAACTTCATTTCGATTGGGCTGTAAATATTCCCTCAGCATCAATTCCTTTTGTATTCACAAAATACTCTCCATGCATAACAACGGTACCATATTTTTACAAATTTTGTATAATGACCACTTTACGAATGACCTTTTTTATCTACTTTGATTGAATTTCGTCCGATAGAGAAACCTTTAAATCAATTGCAGCCATTAATTACATGTGATCAGTATTCCTACTGCTGGTTCCTCACTGATCATCTTTAGAATAAAAATCATGAACAAACCTGGGTTAATAATGATATGCACCACAGGGAATCTTTTAGAGCATGTTATTTGTTCTCATATTCAATTATGTAATAATACGCACAAGTCGGTCTGCTTAAAAGTGCCAAGATGTTTGTACCTGGACATGATCTACAAAAATCTAAAAGTTTTATCGTAAAATCTCTTGAGACACCCTTTGCCACAAAAGAGGAAACTTATAACAAGGTACATTGTACAAAAAATATATGCATGTGTAGTACTTGCGTCAAGCAGGTGTCTCGGTGTCTGTCTACCGCATAAAACATGCATAGAGTGTTGTATTTGTGCTAATAAAACTGAAAGCACATGTCAACTTTGTAAACAGCGAATAGATGCAAAAAATCACGACTTGGCAGAAAAAACTAAAGTATTGCATTGTGTTCACTCATCTGAAAATAAATAGGCCTCTCCTCTCGACCAAAAAAAATCGACATAATATGATTCTCTCTCGAATTCTGCTAATAATAATACTCCATACACCTGTGCATGGCTCCCTCACTCACGTCACGTCTTTCCACACAAAACAACTACAAATACTTAAGTACCTAAAGTGAAGTACTACTGCATGCATATCTTGTATAGGAATTGTATGTGTAGTAATAATATGCAATGCCCTGACTGAGAATAGCACTCTGCTCACCACCAACTTCCTTTCTTTGCTTTGACTACTTTCTACTTCTTGTAATAATAAAATTTTCAACAATTGCATTATAATTGGGCTCGTGTGTGCACAGTAGTCAATTCGCAATAAAACGCAGTAGGAGTCCCCCAAAAGGAATCCTGTACGCAACAACAACTGCAAATGATGAAAATAAAGTGACTGTGCTTACCTTAGCGGCAACAATGGAGAGTCCGAGACCTGATCCGAGTTTGTGTAGTTTGATGGTTTGAATTTCTGGTGGTTCATTTGGTCTGAAGTTGGGATGTGTGTTATTGGGACTATGGACAACAGAATTAGCACTAAGAACACTGTGACTGTTCATTCCACTGTGATTTCCGGTGGGTGGACCCATTGAAGACACCATGGACATATTTGACATGGACATTGTTAAGTGGTTATTGTTCATATTTAAATGACTGCCACTGACGACACTTCCCGGCGGGGCGGGCACATGAGTACTGTGTCCACTGACATTATTGTAAGCGGTCGCGAAAGAGCGGCCGCTCATGGCACTCGGTGACCTCATCGGGTCTTGGAAGAATATTGTCCAATATCCTGCAGCACTAGGATTTGCAGTCAGACGGCAAAGAGGGGCCAAAGGGGCGAGAAATTCAACTAAACCCGATGGCACTCCACGAACAATGTCACAAGAATAACCGTCTTCGGGTAATAAGAACACCAGACCCAAAAGTGGCTCTTCTTCAACTCGGACGTGACGACCGTCAGTTCGAACCACTTCGTCCACTGTACTCTCCGCAACCTGAAACAGTAATGAATGCAAATCCTCGTAAAAATATTTAGTTACGTACAACACTTTTACAATCTCTTCTGGTGGATGAACACACACACGACACACAAAGAGATTTTACAACTAAACAAAACTGCAAGAACGAAGAACTGTAGTAGTAGATCGAAAAAAGACGACATGCACTTAGCTACACACAGAAAAGACACATGAGTGTAGCCAGGCACAAGAAAAAGAGTTGTGCAGCAATAAAAATAATATTTTATACGTGTAGTGTAGCAATAATATAATAATGGAATGCAAAGTTTATATTGTACGTGTATGAGAGTAAATCTGACGATGAAAAGACTGAGGGATGTTTGTTGCCTGTGTGAGTGCAGTCTCAAGATATTAGTTATGGATGTGAAAATGTGAATGTGAGTCAAACCAACTCTCAACACACCAGAACACAACGTTCCTTCGTAAATACAATGAATAAAGAGTCAGCATTAGTCACCATCCAAAAAAGTACATTATTATTATATCTCTCCGTTCTGAAGCAACACACACAGCCAACAAACGTATACCTTGTAATATACATACATAACACATACAGATACATACCAATGCACTACGTACCTTGTAGATAGATACATTCGAGCTTAAGCTTAACTACACTTTTTACACTTCTCGACAAATACCTTCTCGTGTAAAAAAGGATTCTATGACTTGTATGTGTATCACATTTTTTACTCCATCATACACAGTGCCTAAGGAGTAAGGAGTGATGCAACCAAAACTTGCACATTAAACTACACTTTAGTTCGTATTTTCAAATAACATGGCAAAATACACCCTGCACATACCTTCTCACAGAAGTATGCAAAGTGTGTAAAAATTAACTAGTGAACAACAGAAATTCTCACAAATTTTTACAGTGTAGGAGAAATTTTTAGAGATTCTTTGTTAATTACCTTGTCTTTATAAAGACATTCGGTGTAGAGCAATTAAACACTTCTTAGGTCACTGGGATTAAACCTGCGACCTTCGCAGTCTATAATGCCAACATTTTAAAATAACTTGTCGTTTAACCACATAATGGTCTTAACTACAACTACTTACATAATCCACTTTATAAATAAGCCTGTAAATAAATAAGTAAGTCTATCAGTATACATATTATTAAAATCATGTCAATAAATGTAAATGATCTACTAATAATAATATATGAAAAGATCATGAAAAGATAATAAATGTGAAAATCCAAAACCTAATGATTTATGCGTAAAAATAAATTCAGCAAGAATTGAAAAAATACCACATAGCATTTAGAGGATTTAACACAAATACATAAAAATAATATTACCTATAAAAAAGTGTATACTTATGTTTCCTAAATATAAAAGGGGTAAATAAATGTGTGTGATAAATGGATGACCATGTACATAATTGGATGTGGATAAAAGTGAAGCACATAATAATAATAATATATTAGTGGGAACATGAGAAGAAGACTGGGACGCGGGTGAAGAAGGTAAAGTAGATTTGGATTTGCATGTTGGTTGGGTGTAAGTGTAAGTATGCGTAATGCATGACGCTGTGTTTTCTGATATGATAAACATGCACTTATGCATATCTTTATTTTCTGTACCGATACAAACACACACAACAACCATTCAAAAATCACATCACCACATCATTCTCTGTTTGTCAAACAAGTCTACCTTAAAAAATTAATACAGCTCTCCTCTACACTCCCGTGCTCGTCCCATGATGATCATAAAACAGTTCACCTCCCTTCTACTAACTACTCCCTCATCACACTAACTGAATACAAACAAAAGTTTAGAAATGTGCTCGTAATACCAGAATTAATACCAGTGTAGTATTTACTATTTAGTATTTAGCTAGTTCATCTCTCTGTATCTAAAAACTAAACTGTACCTTATGTACGTATATACAGAGTACGTGATGATTTTTGGTTGTAGCTGTAGCACATGTACACTGAAACTGCACTGTCCTCCTCACAATCAACAGACCATAAGAAATTCACCTTTAGTTCACTATTACAACTCTCTCACACAGGATGAATAAATACACTGCCTGACTCACTGATATACGAGCCTCTACAGATAATACATGTAATTGTTTTCTAAGTACGTAGATTTAGCTTATAGATAGAGATCACAATGCAAAAGAAGTTTAGTTCGTATCTCTTGTGGCTTAAGTTAAGAAGATGGCTATTATTACATTAACAATATTATTGATATTATTATTCAAGGTAATATCTAGTACTCTTACTCGTGAGAGACTGGCTATGGTTTACACACAGCTATAACAATTTTAAATTTCTTTAGGGCATTTTATTTTCTAGCATATAGCATTTCCTTCTCACACAAGTATATACAGCCACCTTCAAACTAAATATTCTCACCAACCACCCCACACAATATTACACTGTATTATATTATGCTTATACACACTTGAGCTGTATGGTAGGTTTGAGTTGATGTAGTATGTAGAGATCTCTTTACTTTGTCAGGTAATGTTCCACAAGACTCGTGCATGGAAAGGAAGGGAAGAGTGGAGAGATAAAGAAACACGAGAGGACAAAGATACTCGGAGTAACATGGACGTGGTGAAACGTACAACATCCTTCCTCAGTTCTAGATACGATGCACATTTTCATACACTCTGCACTTTTATTTACATTTCGTCAGAGAGATACTGCAGGCAGATTGCAATTTTTCCTTGTATTCCTTTCGCTACAGCATTACCTAGTAAACCACACGATAGCAAAGGTGGAATAGGCATAGCACATTTTTACTAAAATCATTCTCTCGTCAGATTGCAACTAATTCCTCTCACTTGTTCTCCTTTTCCACACACGCCGAGCACTTGTACACTCTACACTGCACAAACACAAAGTTTGTAAGTGTCATGCTTATATTTATGAGCATTTCAAAGGTGTACAGTAATATGAATCTCTTGGATAAACAGTATACATACAGTAGCATTTTTAACTTTATACTATACAGGTATTATCACGGGTGTATCTTTACAATGTACAGACACACGTGTATGCGTTACAGTCTACTTTGCCCCAGTATTTAATCCCGCAACAGATTTTTTCTCATCATTATAAATATAAAGGGGATGTCAGCAAGAAGAGGCTCGGTGCATTTTACTTGCATGCTCTGTCTCCTCAAGTAGAGATTTAACATATAGCTGGTAATATATTAGAGGATCAGAGAGCGAGCAGTAATGGGGCTACTACGTGTCTGTATTGTGGACTCTGTGATTATTTCCAAGTAAAAGTTATTCACTTCTTAAATGTGATTTCTATTCTCTACATCTTGTCAGTCCGTCAACCTATTTACTTAACTCGACACGGACACAGAACAAGATAATTTTTCTTGTGTACAAAATAAATGAGTAGGTATATGGCATATGCAATGCATAGCAGTTATGTTATCTTCTATCTGTAGTAAAATATAAATCAACCTACTATTACACGTTTACTTCTCTCTGCGTGCTGCTTTAGAATCGGCTATCTACTGACTGATGGTTCACACTGATTTGCGGTCACATTCACAATCAAATACTCAGAATCAAACAATACACTAAATATCGTTATTAAAAACTAACTTTTTCGCTTTTTATGACTTTCAATTTCGTTTAACTGTTTTTGCCCTACATATAGCGAGCCGTAAAGGTGGACAAAAGTTCGCTTTTGTTGTAATAATGCGTTAAAAACGGAAGGCTCAAGCTTTTTGAAATCGAAATGTATGCATAGTAAATATACACAAAATATTTACACATTTAGCACAAATAATATACAATAAGTATAATTGCAGTAGCATTTGCAGGAGAGTAAAAGGATTTCCTGTGATTTTTAACTGAGAATTTTTATATTCACGAACAAAGTTTAAAAAGTGGAAATTCTCAGAATTACTTTCTACAGATTTTTAAATAAAAATGTACACTACTAGGTGAAAATGCAATATTAATCAGGTTTATAGTTGTAATGGTGGAGTTAAAAAACTACTTGATAACAATGATACCAGAAAATGTTAAGAATGACATAATTTTTATGCAAAGTGCATTATTACATCAAAATCCTTCTGTGGTTATAAGATTAGTAATTTGTTTGCATGCTTCTTACATGCATCGTGAAGTAGTAAATGGCGAATGTTTTGTTATAAGTTATAAGAATAATAAGAAAGTAATCAAAAAGCTCTTCTGTATCGACGTTATAAGGATTCGGTTGGGTAATAATATTCTTAACAAAGCAATTCCATCCAGCATCATTATATTTCACATGTAATATCCTAATCGCAATTATGTACATATACTACACAAAGGATTTTGTAAATTATTGGCGTAGCTGAGTTGTTTGCAGTCAGCTCCAACTTTCACTAGCTATTATGTCTTATTATATTTTTACTTGCTTGCAAGGAATGTTCTTCTGTGTATAGGTATGATTAGTATGATATTCCCATTCCCATCAGGCCTAATACGTTAGACTTGCATTATGAGCATGAGCTACATCATTCTACACTTTTGTACTACATACGCCTAAAAAAGTAAATAATTTCACATAAAAAATCAAATTATTTTAGTTAAAACCTGCCTACTTACTGTGCACTTACAATAATAACGAAATAAAACGTGTAAAAGTAAGTTAAAGCTGAGCTGGCTGAACATTTCATACTACTGTACTGAACCACTACTGCCTACACATAACAGATTATAAAAATAATAAAAATAATAACAACAAACAACCCACTGGGAATTATACTCATGCTCAACCTGATTTTATTTTATTTCATCCTCAGTCTCAGCTCATAAACATCCGTAAAAATGTTTTACCTTCCCTTTCAAACTTGCAAGTGCTACGCGTATATTGCCTGTGTGAGTAAGTACAAAGTAGACACTTTGTATGCAAAAGCGAAAGTATATCTTTGCTCTCGCTAATTAAATTTTACAAGGTTACACAACGCAATGAGCAATCAAGTCCAACCTCGCAATTAAAATACGTTCCCGATGAGTTTATACTGAAGTTACTTTACACTTAACAGCAACGACACTACTGCGGGGGCGGACAAAGACTCAAACTCTTTCAATGCATCATTTTAAAGCGAAATATTGTTTCAACACCAGGAGCACCAAGAATATTTTACTTGTCATGTCATTTCAAAATTGTTAGCAACCAACACCGAAACTGGAAACGCGTAATTAATATCGAAGCCTCCTTACTTCCCACAACATTCATTCTCATCACATTTTTGTATTAAAAAACACCCACGACACACGCTAAACGCAAATTGCCTATTCACTTACTTCAATTCTCAACCTTATCTTTCTGCATACATATTTCGCTCATTCGTATTAAATAAATCAGCAAAGAAAACATGTACATGTTACATAATGTTTCATTTGTATTATGAAATATTTCCTTGTTCCTTTAATACATCCTTTGTAAGCCTTCTCTAATACAAACACAAAGCTCGAAAAGAAACAAAATGAGTTACTGCGTTCTTTATGCATGCTTTGTGACTCGTTTCAAAGGAAAACGTACAACATAAGTTATTGTGAACGAAAAGGTATAAATAAATAGAAACTGTAACAGAACAGATTCATTCATTTGCCTTCAAAATCGTAATCATCTTGTTGTTGTTGTTATTCTCGTTTGCATTTCCCTTTGAAGCGTCAGCTTTTAATAATCTCAGTGCGACACCAGCAAAGCGAGTCCTACAATCTACAGACAAATACATGTAGAAAGAGACGCAGCTATATACTTCCTACTGTTCCTTCAGTATTATACAGGCGACTTCTTATCGGCAACTTTAGTAGTAAACATTTACAACAATAATACTTGCGAAAAAAATGTTTGTTTGCTAATCTTACAGCTAGTCGGAATTTACAGAATATGGGAGTACATGAATGAATGTATTTTTTATCGAGTGTCTGTATTTAACATAACAAGAATAACAACGACTAGGTATAATTATAATCACCTTCTGGTGTGCCGTGTATTGAATTTATGCTTGGGTGCTACATTGGTAGCCATTGATTAATCAGAGGGGATATGTCTATGGTGGATGCGTAATCACAATCAGGAAGAATGGTTTTGTGTACAGTTGATAGTTCATATCGGTCGTTGCTTTTTTACTATAGACAATGATGTCACAGACGACGACAGAAAGCAATTTGCTCACCTACAAACTTTTCTAATATTGTAGCATAAGAAGAAGCCGTGGTGGAAAGTGGAGAGTAAGCAATAAGAAGTTTAAGAAGACATGGGAATATTAAGAAAGAAAAGAAAGACAGTTGTTGAGCACGTGCGAGTTGTTGGTGACTCTTCACCTATCAACTCAAATACATTCTCAAAACTAATCTGTATATTCAATCGTGTCCTATGTAGTCCATGGAAGGAGATTTGTTTTCTCTACTGCAGAAGAAGAGCAGTAGAGGAACAGCAGCAGTGCAATTATTACAGTCAAACAAAACTTAAGCTGGCAGGAGTCTTTGCAAACAAAGTTCTGCCAATGACATGTCCTCCATAAACTGAAATAAGGAAGACAGGCCAGTCAACCCACTCTTAAACACAAACTGATACAGTAATTAATTCTAACGTACTTTCCCTATAGGCCATTTCAGACAGGGACATTAAACCCATCAAATTGTAAACCGTCTCAGTCAATTCAACACACACAATCAAAATTCAATCTAAATGTTTGCATTGATTGGACTCACTCTCAGTATATACTTAATCAGTATTTACACAATAACTTTGTCTCTGTCATTGTCACTTCAATTTCAGTTTTTCTAACGGAAATACAGTGAACATAGATTGCCCTCCAACATAAGCATTTTTATTTTGTTATGCAAATGCTCATTCACCTGCGAGGTAAATATTGACATATTTACAGTTTACAATGATAATGCCATTCTGCTGGGAATAAGGCGACAAAAATTGTAAAATTGTTGAATAATATTGACAGGAGAGTGCTTTTATGTAATGGGGAATCGTTTAACCGATACAGAATATCTCTATTTACTCTCATTGTTTTTTGTAAGAAATTGTGGTTTTGCTAAAGCTACGCAACATGGCACCCGTCAGGAGATATCAAGAGTTTCTGACACAAATACTACTACTGGTAGTGTTGAAACAGGAAATATGAAAGTTGTTTATCGATTTCCGATTTGTATATCTGAAGTGGTTGTATATTTCCATTTATGCAATAAGAATTTAATAGTAACATTTGGAAAATGAATTCAAGCGTTTCATTTCTATGAATTCCAAAAGTCAAAAGTGAAATGTGTTCAATAAAATTCAATTTATCTCCAAACTGATAATGGCATTTCGAAAAAGTCAATAACTACCTACTTACTTATGTACCTGTAATATGTAGTTTCCTTAATATAAAAGCTGTACTATGTCTTTAATATATTTTTCAATCCACTACATTCCTGCTTTGAGAACTGAGAACATCATCGTCAAACACGAAAATGCACAATGTTATCAAAATGAATGTGAAGATTAAGTTTTGCATGCAATACATATATTTGTATTTTACTCTAAGTTCCTTGCTCTTCTCCTTCAACTGATGGCATTTTAAGGTATGTAAATGCAATGACATATACTGATGGATCTCAACATTTTTCGAGCATCAAAGGAATTACTTATATTGTGAAAGTTCTCTTTCTATGACTGCAATATTTAGAAAATTAGGTTAGCTATCTTTAATCCTCTTCTCTAGAATTTCATACACATTCTGCAAACAGCCCAGTTCCTGCTGATGCATATAATTTGCCTAATCCCACTTCTGCAACTTCTGTATTGCCTCTTAACACACTTTCAACTACAATTTTTATCTGACTGTTTATTTTTGCTCAAGGAAGGTGTAAGAAAATCCAATAGATACACTTTATTGACCGTATTTAACTTGGATAACAGTCAGTGCTAAATTTTATCAAAAGGAATTTCTTGTTGTAAACTTTAATAAATATTTAGGAAATGCATATTTAGAATTTTGTCTTGTCCTGCTATAACTAGGCAGGAAGCGTAAAAACGAAAGCACACATACACACAAACGCATTAGTTTCATCCATACCGAAGTTGTTTAATTTGTTCATTTCAAACTTACATGTATAACGTTCTCGAGAATTTCGGGAGCAATAGGAATCTCATCAGCCTCGTATTGATATTTCATAAGGAGCGTTCTCAATTGTAAAGAGTTAAGTTTGAAGCAGTTACTTGCAGCCGTTGCCACTTCGTCCGCCGTATTCTTTGGAGCCTGTGGATTAACGAAACAAAATACACATAAGAAATAAAGCACAGACATTTTGACGACATAGAATTGTCCTTGAGGGTTAAAGTATACGTGGGTGAACATTGAACAGTTTGTGTCCCTAAAGATTATTATATTCTATCCCAATCACAATTTACCGCAAGACATATTGTCCTACACAGTATTTGCCAATTGTCAATGTCAATTGGGAAAGTCACCACAGGTACTTTTCCTGCCACCCGTGTGTGTCTTGGTAACATTATTGGCGTGCACTGTTGAACAACTCATTAATTTTAATTGCCCAAAATGACTCTGCTACTGCTACCACACTAACCTACTACAACACAAAAGTTTACTTTAGCTCCAACAACGACATTGAATTATTTCGCGTAAAGAGCTATTTACGAAGTCATCAAACACACAAAACTTTTGTGGATTTTCTTGTCTACAAGTATAATACCTCAGAAATCGCTAGGACGTGTAGGAATACAAACACAGATAATATTCAGATAAACTTTATTTCATTACTTTCTCCACTCAAGTACTTTTAGTCAATTCAGCCAATGCATGACACACAATCCAATGCCTACCACCACTACCAGACCCTATTCAATTTAACGTTCATTCTTGTATCTGGACAAAGTAAAAAGAACAATTATTTCTAAAGTGTTTGTCAATATTTGTACGTAGTGAAGGACTGGAAAGTGAACTATAACTATAAAACAGATTCGTCAGAAATCTGAATTCGTCTACAGGGACGCGTGTTTCTCGTAGTTTTTGCAATATCATCATAGTAATCGTCATTGCGATTGTGAACGTTGGCAGACGGCAGGGACAGTCATATTAAAGATTTACACATCAAAGAAAATCATTCAAGTCACAAAGAAATGCTTAAATAAAATATGAGGAGCTGAAAATGTCATGAACAAGACTTGTGTTGAAACTAACTGTATTTTTCTGTATTTAACTAACACTCAACATGAGATTCAAGAGATTTCTTCGTCTGTTAGCTAAAGGAACGAATGACTGACCAATCTGTTTATTTCCCTGTAGGAATCTCTCAACGACATAACTTGGTCAATGTCATCGCCATGCCACACAGCTAGAATAAATTATTCGCTGCTAGGAGAAGTAGGAATTGGAGGAAGTTAGGAAGGGAGTATGGAGTAGTGTAAATGTAACGTTTGTTGGGTGAAATATAGTTGTGCCGTGCAGACCTGTAGAAGATGAGATGCTTGAACGACTCGAACCAGATGACAATCAGCTGCCAACTCGAGGCCTTGCTTTTCAGCCCAAGTTTCAATTCGATTGAGACGTCGGCGAAGTCGATTTCCCCAAACGCGGCTGCAGTAATTCCGCCCGTCCATTCCGATCAACTACAAAACAAAAATAAAAAACCTTTATAAATATTTTGCCATCATGATTTTTAACGTTTCATTTACTTTCTGTCAAGATTACATAAAATTCTGTGTCTAGCAAAACCTAAAAAACGTAAAAATATCAGCTCACATAATTAATATTTTTACAATCGATTTTTTTACTCCTGAAATGAGAATTCCCTATAAGAATTGCTATGTCATAATCCAATTGTCATGTATTGATGAAGATTTCAGAAAAATGTCGTTACAAGAATTATACTTCAATTAGATTACAGTACATTGAGAATTATCTCTTTAGTGTACGTTGCCTGTTTAATTGAGTTTGGCACTACTTGGTCTTCTTACTATTTCATATACATTGTTAAGGTTTTAGGTGTTATATATTTAATATATCCTGAAAGTACTGACAAGGTATATTTATTTGTAATATTAAAGATATGATTCGTGTGTTTACATTTCATTTTATAAGGGGTGACGCACCATAATACAATAGCGTCTAGTCATTAGAACGGAAGAAGAGAAACTCAATTGGATGCAATTATTGTTTCTTCTCGTGATTGACAAAGTCGCCTTTCTCTGATTGAGTCTTTGCGTCTAGAGGTTCTCAGAACTGAAGAATTACTATGTTTGCAACCATTTTTACTGTAGCATTATGCGACTTTGCGACTACAAATGTATTTCGCAGTAGTGGTGATGCTGACAAGGAAGTAGGAATGAATAGGAAGCGTCTAAAGAGAAGCTGACTCGTGAGAGAATCAGCAACTGCATCCTCACTGCTACAAGGAAGTTTAAGAGGATGAAAGTGGTGAAAGCAGAGAAAGGAAAGGAGAATGCCTTAATAATATTACGGACAACAAATTGTTTGTTGTGTGCAATTTCCTTTTGTAAAAACTGAACTCTTTTGTACTTCAGTTACTTTTTGTTTAGTTTTTATGGCTCTTTGTCTTGATTTCTTTATCTGGGGGAGAGTGATGTGATGGTAGTGGCTCTCAATAAGTAAACACTAATCCAACGTTTCGGATTAAAAATGACGTAATTCACTTTAAGAAGGTACACCACAGCTACACAGCTAAAAATATCTCTTTGAGATGTGCCTATGTCCTCGGCTGAAACAAATGCTACATAGAACAGCTCTGAGAGACACAAAGACTAAGAACGCCAAGAGAGCAAAGCGACTTGAGGCAAATAAGATGACAATCCCGGTAAACAAAAGCTGAGAAGAGCTAACAGCTAAATAGATTAGGATTTATGTCCGTTGGTTGCTTATAGCAGAAACTGTTTTGTGCATGCACAACGTGTACTCCTAACTACAACTATTACTCTCTGACAAGGATGAATTCTCAAGTAAAAGCCTTCGCTTTCTTTTACATGCCATTATTTGTCACAGCTCGTAAAATAAAAGCCATATTCACATCACAGTCCATTTATTTGCAAACCGAACGTGAAATGTAACGTTTAAAACATTACACGGCTGAACCATGTTAAACAAAACTCAAGTAAAACTTAAATACACCCCGTGGTTACTTAATGTGTCACAGCCAAAACTAAAGAAGCTCTCAAACACGAGAAATGCTCAAATACTCATGTCTTGTAAAAATGCTAAAATGATTTTTGCACAAAATGCTTGACACAGCTGTCTAAACGCATAGAAATACACGTAAGTGCACATTTTCTGTCGTGCTAAGTAGTTTCCCTTCCATTTAACCGCTTGACGAGCTGTTAAAGTATTAAATGAGTTTAGACTCAATTTATAGCTGACCTTATTATAAATATAGTTCACATGATAAATTGATAAAATATTCATTCAACGCGTAAAAAGCATATAGAGCTTCATCGTTATCCCCCTGGTAAATATCACTGCCACCACCTACTCAAATTTAATGCAGAAAGCTGGTCAGGGACAAGTCAGAAGAGATTCAAGCGTGCTGTACACTTCTATGTCTTCGTACATTACACACAAGACACAGAGAAAGCAATTGCGTTAATCGTGTATAACGTCGTCGTGTGTCCTCCAAACCTTGTTAACATACGAGTCCCATGTTTACAACAAAAATTTCCACTGGTTTCTTATTTATCTACACACCTTCATATACAATGTATATAAAACACTATATGGACAAACAACTTCTCTCATGCACTTTGTTTACGAGTCATATGTTTTATTGGCTAACTTTTACTTCACTATTAACATCCTTTTAAAGCCTCACTTTTTCCAAGCTGCTCCACAAAAGTAACTGCTGCATTATACAGGATTAACGGATATACCTACAGGGGATATACCTAAAAATAGACGTCCCTGCTTGCACTACGCCGAATTCTTTGCAACTAGGTATACAATGTCCGCAGCTGCCCTCAGATGTAAGGCTTTATTTTTTACTATAGAATATACATTATTTTCGGATATAGGTATAAGTAAACAGACTAATGTATTGTTCATTCCGGTAAGAAAATTTGAATGGGAAACCTATTTACCTTGTTAAAAATGGCCATGTTAATAAAGTGGAAGAGTTGAGAAAACATCTGAATGGTCAAGGCGGCATTGACTCGGCATCTCCGCAGCAGCGTCATTGCAGAACCCAAAACTCCCAACATCTGAAATAAAACAACAAATAAAAATAAGAAAGGCAAGTGCTACATTTACAAATGTAAAAAAGGTAAATTATTGTTAAGTATGGAATCTACATTTTAAATTGGGCAATGCTGAATGCTGTATATTTATGTATTGGGGTTAATTTGTACGATTCATTCACCCGGTTGATTAATTTTTTGTACGTCTGTTTCTACCATACATGCAATTTAAAAGTAATCAATGATTTTATAACGTAAAATGATGAATACATAGGTATGATACCCATACCTATGTATGGGTATCATATCGGTGGAAAAAAGCACAGCAAGGTCACAAACGTCAGTTTAGTTAAGGTGGTTATGAACACTGAGAAAGGCATCGTTGTCATTGTCATCGTGTCATTAACGATTCCATTACTTCATTACAAACTTCCATAAAGACAGAGCACGCAACGCACGTACGTTGGTAATGGAATAATAATGAGCGCCTATGTCCATTGGTATTTTCCATCAAAATATATACTCATTCAATTCTCACAGGAAACTACACAGTCAAAATTATTTAGTAAAGGGAGGAGTAACTATTTATAAAGTATGAATGAGAAGTGATAATATAACAGCCTGCCCTATATAGTTATATACTTTGCTGTATTGAAGGATGGTTTATGTGTAAATTCTGCAAACTGAATTAAGGACAGTTGCGTTGAAAAAACTGTTTCTGCGCCCGAAGGCGCAATCTTCACATTAAATACTAAATACCACCATGAGCACAAAAACTGTAATCAAAAGTGATAAAAGCACACACGCATGCAGAATTTAGGAAAACTGTATTTTGCAGTCCCTGTGTGTTTTTATCTTAGCATTTCATCATATTAAATGACAACGACAATCTACCTACATTTGACAGATGGAAGAAATTATGAATGCGGAAAGAGGTACTAAATTTCACAGCAGAAGAACTTCTTTTCTTTCTTATTCGATCATGCAAGCAGCACGTACTCGAATTCGAATGTCACTGTACAATGTTACATTATACAGAAGCAAAATCATGTCCACTTGCCTAGCCTACATAACTACAACTTGAGTAGGATGTGTGCAACACCGAAATGTCTCAGATCTGAATAAACACACATTGCATGGAACTTTAGAAGTACTTTGGCAGAAATTAAAGTTCTGTGCCCAGAAAATTGCAATTCTGCTATATAGCATTTCAAACGTTCAAGACTGAACAACATAGCATAACCTAAATGATCACTCGCGTATGCATGAATTGGTTTACTGGAAAATATTTGGCTACGGGGTAATGGTGAGATTGTAGTTTGAAATGTTCCATGCATTGCAACAAAAAGAGAGACTGGTATAATATTCCTTTGAAATAAAATAAACCATTTTCAAAGAAAATCAAAACTAATAACAAATCCACAGGTATTTGCCCGAGAATTGACGGGCATATTTATGCAGTCCTCGTATTCTGCTTGTATACTACTCTGTTCAAAATGTCGGGACTTAGATTACACTTTGGTTATAGGCATAGGAATTCTTGTCTACCGCTTCTAAATTACTACAGTACAGCAAATGGCAAATCTAAAGTAATTAAATGATTGTGAAATGTGAGAATATTCCGCAGGGAATAGACAGTTATTTGGAATTTGAAATATCACCTTTCAGCTCATTTGTCTTTCCAACCTTTACATTATATCGGATTTCAAATAATTTCTAATAACTACTATACTACTCATGGTCATGTTCGCAGAAAATAATCGAATCCTATTTGTACTGTATAACCACTACAACATACCATATTATAAACTATAGCAATAATTTGTGCAAACAGAAAAGAACCCCACCCAATGTCATTCATAATGTTAGGCAGTTATTAAAACTACCTAAAGAAACTAATCATCGATGTGTATCTATTTAATTCGCATAATTATCCTGTATGAGTAAATAATTAAGGATGCAAATATCAAATGCAAATTCTACAACGTAGAGGACATTAATGTTAATGTTAATAGTTAAGTACAGAAAGATAATTTCTTTGTAAATATTGTCTAGCTTATGAATAAATATTATAAATAATTAAACCTAAAGAGAAATTCGGAGTAAAGCCTTACCGGTGTGGTTGCATTGTCATCGTCATCATCTCTCTCAAGCAGAAAATGTCCAATTAAATTTGACAACTCGGCTTGAATACAAGTAACTAAATGCCGGAAGGCGAGTTGAACGACTTCTGCTAAAACATCTTGGGCTTCCAAGGAAAAAGCTCCAATTTGTCTGTCTGACTTCAAAAAGTGCAACAATTCCGACGAATTAGCCATCCAGAAAGCTAAACTATTTGCGTCCGAATTTCTTTCTTGAATTGTTTGCATTAAAATGTGGGAGACTCGGAGGAGAAACGTGGAGAGTAAATGAGCTCTCTCATGAGGAGTAGCTTCCGGTCTGAAATGCGTTGTCGCTCGGTAGCGAGCGGCCAAATAAAGAGCGTACGTGGGTGCCAACTTAAATTGCAAAGTTGTTGGTGATACATTGATTATCGTGGATGCAAGGAAACCTTCTTCGCCCGCTTCCGGAAGTTCCAATGTGGCTGGCAATATGGAATCTGGTCGAACAACTCTGCAATTGCAATATAAATGCATCATTAGAACCGATTTCAACTTTAATCAACCAAAATTATGTTATACCCTTCTTCACTTTTAATTCTTACGGATTAACACAAATCTAGTTAATCTACTTATCTAATTAACAAATTACAGGTTATGGTTCTTAGAAGTAATTAATGTAAGGTCTCCTAATAAGTAATCAAGGCTTGAAATAAAATCAGAGGATGTTAAGAAGCAACAAAAAGGGAGAGAGTTTACCTTGGCACATCATCATGAGACGGGGACATTGGTGGGGATTGTGTTACGCTTCCCCCTGCAATATTTGATATCCCACCAACGGGTCCCATTCCGGTAATTGGCGAGGATTCGATCACTTCCCTATACGTGCAAGCAATAAAAATAAAAACTCTAATTTACAGGGTTAACTACAAATAACAATTAAACTACTTTAACCAAAACACACATACATAACAAAATGGCAGTCTCTAATCTGCAAACTATTTTGCAGTATTAAAATTTCCACGAAATAAATGAACATATAAAAAACTCAGCGCAGGCATAAATTTTAATCATGCGGGAAAGTTTTATACGGGAAGTCAAAAAGTAAATAATTGTCCAGCTTAAACACAATTAGGTCGCTGCCACTGGGGAGGAGACCTACTCGGTCGAAATAGGTCAAAAATAAAATGCACGTAATCGTTTGCGCTAGTGCAAAACTCACTCAGTGCAGAACAAACATGTCTGTACGTATTAAAAGAAACGGAGAAGATTTTCACAAAAATTGGCTTTTACGAAATGACAAAAGTCCGTGAATGTTAGAAAAGGGCAGGGTTTGACATTAATATTATATTGCGTGTACTAGTACGTTCTCGGAAAATAAGTGTGTGATTCTCCAGCACATCCTGGTGGAAGTACGCTTTCGTGTTATACGCTTTGAATCATTGTGATTTCATTTGATTTTCTCACCTTTCGGAAAAGGGTCTTCCAGCATTGGGTCCTCCTCTCTGAGCAAATCTAAAATAGTGAGTTCTTCCGAAGCGAATGATGGTTCCATGCTGCAACAAGGTCGTTTCGTAGATCCGTTGTCCATTTACGTAAATGTCTGCATCCCGAGAGGACGGTGTGACTGTGACGATGCCTTCTGTGCTTGCTACCACACAATGTCTAGGTCGTAATCCTGCAAGTGTCAGACCACCCCATTCACTTCCAACCTCCGTCACGTCAGACTCCAATGCGACTCTCCGACCTGTTTCACTTCCATCTGCAAAATTACACAAACCCAAGCAAACAAATTAGAAAAGACGAACATATAAACCTTGCAGTTTCCAGATGCAGTCCGTTCATTGTCAAAGTCCAACTAAACCCTCCAATCCTATCAAATACACATTGTATCTCTTTGTACAGGTGGATGAGCAACATCAAAAGTTAATTCGTGTCATAATGAAAGTAGAACAAGGTGAATCATAAAACACCTTTGTTGTCCAATAATAATACACAAAACGATAAGGCGTGGATTCAGTATCATCCAAATAAAATGAACTACAACAGATTTGCTCATGTTTAATTTGGGTTCACTAAATGAATCCAAGATGAACAGCACGGATTCTACTGTGCATATACAAGGTCACAAACTCCTTGGCACACTGTAAGTATATGTATAGAAAATTTATATCCGACATACTCGAGTAGTTACCTACAACCCCAATATCCATGTTCCCTGTTTCTTCGAAACGGTTCAAGTGCATCTTTTGACAACTTGTTAATAAAGGTCTGTATAGACATTAAACATTTGTCTATACACTCATCCTTCATGTGCATAGGGGGCATATATAAAAATTCATTTAGCCCCAAGACCTAAGCCATGATTTTCTTCTACTTTTTTCCACACATGACACATACCTATAGCGTGTATATACTGCAACACAAATACAGTAAACAATCCTCCCGCAGTAGTAAAATGCAATGCAATAATCCAGCAAATACTGGACTGAACCCTGAAAGGAACAAAACAGAAGTTTGTACTTTGTTCTGCGTAGAGAAGTATAGGAAGCTTCTCTAAGTCTGTTTTTTCCAATTAAAGGATTCATTACTTTCTCCTCATTCACTCCGTCAACAGCCACTACTACAGGGGCAACCTCAAGCCATTCTGTTGTATCTTTTGCGCCCGATGGACTAATCAAACTCAATTTAGTCGGGAACATTATTAAACACATACAAAGTCGACTGTACAATGAAAAAAGACGAAATTAAGCAAAGTTGAAGTAAACACGAACAGATGTGTCCAACCATAACCTTCCTTTATTTATTTATATAATTTCTACAGCAGTATGCTTACATTTTGTATGGAAAATTACCGCACTTATATACAACTAAAACCACCCTACACCTTTTGACAATAACAATCCTCTGCCCAATCAATTAGCTTTCGTTCCATTATGCCATTCTGCCTTTTATCTGTAAATCTGTCTCACTATTCACACTCACAGTAAAATCCATTTATCAACCCACACCCTTTATTGGTTGGAAAAAGCTCTTGTGTGCAAAACCACCATGACATAAAGTGAGCACACACACAGACAGGATAAAGTTGAACTGCGACCAAATTCCCATAGAACAAACAATTAAAAATGTATTTTTAGTTGTTAGTGCACTGATAAAATATTTACTCCATAGCGAGAAAATGAAAAGGCCCATCCAGTACAAGCACAAACTATAACAAAAGATTTATATTATACGTTCATAGATTGCCCATAAAATATGTAGGAAGTACACGTAGTGTAGTCGCACAACATGGAAATGAAAGAGACTTGTGCAGCAAGGAATATATAGATAGGTATAGTCTGAATTGTCTGAATACATGTACAAACTACACACGGAAAGCTGTCTATGTCAGTCAGTTTGCATTGAGTACACAAATTTTCTCGTCAACTGCTATATAGGATGTATGGAGGCAGCAATGGAGTTTCTGGAGAAGGAGTACAATGGACATGGAGATACGAGGACTGGAAATTGTGTAAAGCAAGGAACCTGCTGATCTTTACATAATTTATTAGATCCAGTCGAAGCAATGAATATTTAAGAGCTAAATACGACGCTTGAAACTATCAGATAAGTAAAGGCAGTCAGGGCAAGCTGAAGAGCACACAGGAGACTATTCACATAAAACCATTGCACATCTACTTCTAAATAATTAACTCCAGTCTACTTCCATCCATCCACATCCTGCAACAACGACGCATTTAGTTATCCCTTCCTTAATTTCCCCAGAAACCAAACTCTGTTTAGCTTACACCTGTGTGCAAATAAACTACGGCACAGCGTGGCTCTGATGACGTGAAATAGTTCCAAGTAGAAGTGTACTTGTAATTAGTCTCTCGTTGCCTAAATGTAAATTATTATAATTCTCTTGTTGGATTCAACCAACCCCCCGAGGGATTATTTTCTGCAGAATTCATCAAAATATTATGTATTCTGAAATTAAATGAAAATTTGGAGAGAATTGAGGGAAATTTATAGAACTATCGTAAAACATTGGGTAGTTGGGCACAGCTTTCCCTGCTGAGTGAAAGTGGTGAAAGTGGTCTGGAAGGTAAAATACACATGCAGAAATATTATTACATTTAAGTTGGACAGGAGAAAAGGGGCTTTCTCTCCAGGAATTCATTTGCTGGATTTATAAGAACGAGAGACGAAATAGAGAGAGAGACCACCCACAACACGTCAATGCACTAAAAAAGTAACTGCGAAAGTATTGGCTGCAGCCACAACCTAAGATTGTAGTTCTCTCATAAAAATTCATGTTTTCATTAACTTTAATCCTGTATTAAAATTCTCCTGGCACAGGTTCACATACAACACGAAACAGTCACTGCCCCCGCTACTACTTCACTTCATTCCAACAGCCAAACAAAACCAAAGAGTTATACTGACTGACTGACTTACAAAGAAACTGTATATTCCATTTCTTCATTTCTCTCTTTCTCTTTCTCTATACTCTATTATATACAAACTCAAACAACTAATCTTTACATTCACTCGCATACAGTCGCATACATTCAACTTTCATTCGAGTGAAAATCTGAAGTCATTTTCATTCTATGTGTCATTTTGCCCTGTATTAATATCAGAAAATCTTGTAAGGACAAAAAAATTGCATAGTAAAATGCAGGACTCAGAAACAGAGTGGTTTGAAATGGATGGCTGTTGAATACAGTATAGTATGTCTTTGTACATATGATAAGTACTATTATAGGTCAAGTTGAGTGGTATGGTAAAAATTTGAAATTGCTATGCTGTAGAAGACGATTATTGTGAGGGAAGCTTAACAAGGCTAATGGACAGAGTGTGTGCTTGTGTCTATACGTCTTTATCTTGAAATCTCTCTGCTCAGCTTCGTAATGGTTTAAGAGGAAGAGCAACCACAAAATTCCGGGTAGCAATACTCGTAAAAGAGAACAATTCAATTTTCCTCTTTCACTGTCGTACGTACCCCTCCTATGTCCTATCTTGTTTACTTGACCCGGATTCTTTTCTTCTTTATAATTCTCAACCAATTTACTTTAAGAGATTCACCCTCTTTCCATTACAATTACTGTAAATGTTCCCTCATTCTTTAAACTACACTCATTCCTATTATGCTTTTATTTTATTTCTGAATTACATCTATATAAATTCTCCTTATTTCACAAACAGCCACTTTGTTCCAAAATGTATGTACATTAAACTTTATTGCCATACTGGATACCAATTCCAATTCCCTGAGAAAATACAAATAACTATTGTAGCATTAGCCGCCTTAGAGACTGCCAGTTTTGGTAATTATACAAAATTATTGCATAGGGAGATGGTTTCTTCTCCTTTTACGTTGCCGATAAGCAACAACCTACCAAAATTTGTTGGAAATGTTATAATATAAACTAGTCTCACACGCGCAATAATTACTACAGATATGGACTACTTCATGAATTAATGCGCACAAGTTGCTTTCTCCACAGTCAACGATACATTACTATCTCTCGTACAACAGAACACAAATCCGGGAGGAATGTAACATGAAATAATAAAGTTACATACAAGAGCAGTGAGCACTTGTAAATTTTATTAGGCAATTCGTGTCTCACTCAATCATAATAACTTGAAAAGGTAGTAGCAGTTGTGTGTACGTAGTAGGATGAAGCATACAGTATAGGGGTTGTAAATACAGCAATACACATGTTCTGCCCTACAATAATAACTCACATTCGAACACCCAAGCCGATTGCACAAGACATGACTTTCACTCCACCAATCAGTCACAACTACAAACACAATTGCTATACAATTGACTTTCTATTATTTATTATCAGTCAACCTGATCATTTTACCAACCACGAGGCTCTATGCTCTCTTACACATGCACAAACACACATCCCGTACTACGTACACAATACTACTTCCCCCGAGTCTGTCTCATACACAATTATGCATTATTAAGTATCGTAAGATACTTGTATAATAATGCGTTTTACGTCTGTCCGTCTGTCTGTCCGTTCGCACGATAACTCAAGAACGGTTTGAGGTATTGGACTCAAACTTGGTACACGTGTTGTAGTGGTCCATTGGAAGACTAAGTTC
>JABASD010001757.1:0-34894 GCA_019776165.1 Pogonognathellus flavescens
CACAATAGGACCTAAATCGATTCTCTTGCCTTATACACTCACAGCTGAACCAAAATCGATTTTCTTACTTTAAATACTGACAATTGAACCTAACTCGATTCTCTTGCTTTATATACTCATAATTGAACCAAAAACGATTATCTTGCTTTAAAAAATCACAATTAAACCAAAATTGAATCTCTTGCTTAATACACATACAATTATACCAATCGAATCTCTTGTTTTCTATACTCAATTGACCTTAAAATCATTATTTTGGTTTTGTTTCTGCTTTTGTTTGGTTAAAAAAGTTACTAATTCCATTGTTTGTGTCCAAGTCTTACCTCTTGAGGTCCCGTAGGACTGCTTGATGTTAGTTTTACATTGTGTCAGTGTGTCACAACTCAATTATAGGACATTAAAAGATTTGCTCATCGATTATATGGGATTTTCTCCTCATAACATTCATCCATGTGTTTGAGAATCCTAAAAACGCCAATTCACACTTCATTTTGCTATATTGCATTTCACTTTTATTGACTTTCAACTATAACTTCATTTAAAACAAAACAAAGGCACTTCATACATCATGTAAATGCCAGCAAAAATGTTAAACTAACTAACTAGAATGCCCATTTTCAAGTTACAAATGCTCCTTGGGGCGGGTAGAGTGAAAAATTTAATCAAAATTGAGCAGAAGGAGACTAAATACGCCAGACCAGTAACCAGGATTGAAAATTGGGGAAGAGGGTGCTAAACGGGTTGCTCGGCCATTTTGCGGTTATAAAGCGAAAAGTTGGTGCAAAATGTAGGTTGAAATGAACCCGAAACACATTCAAAAATGTGACTATTTTTCGTTATTTTTTAGCCAAATTGTATGATTTTGGTCTGTTTTTTTTAAATTCCAATAATATCTAGTGTAAGTTCATATAATCTTGGAAGTGCTTGAGCACACAAAGCACTCTCACTGGATACGGACTTGAAATAAGCGCGTAGGGCAAAATTTTTTACAATTTTTTGTCATTTTGGAGCAAAATTTTATACTTTTGTTGGTTTTTTTTGAAAAATTAAAAAGTATAAATGCAAATGCAATCAACAGAAAAAATGCGTATACACACAATTTTCTTTTTTCCAAATTCTTAAAACTGATGTCTTGGGGGCCCCATGAACGTGAGGGCCACTATGGAACGCATAGGTGCTATTTACGCCACTGAGTACAAGTATAAAAGTCTTTGGCACATGTTACCTTTTGATTATGTGAATTGAAAATCTTTTACATTTTTAGTTGAAATTTTTCAGTATGTAGTATTTTTTAATATAATTTTATTAATAGAAACTACACTCTGAAGAAGTCTAACTGTCAGCCAATAGAAATTATTGAATTGCTAATTGTTATAATATTTTTTGGAACAACTACCATATAGTAAATAACTGAAGAGAACAGCAGAACAATTAATCAGATCAATAATAATATTATAATATGGTAAAACCTTGTAGCTTATAAATATTCGGCCAGCAAGTCGTATGTACTGTAAAAGTCAAGTTTGTACAACTTCTTGACCAAAAAAATGTGTTTTATAAAGAAGAAAAATAAGTAAGTAGTATTTATAAGAATTATATTAA
The DNA here is from genome assembly GCA_019776165.1 of Pogonognathellus flavescens. NCBI lineage: Eukaryota > Metazoa > Arthropoda > Collembola > Entomobryomorpha > Tomoceridae > Pogonognathellus > Pogonognathellus flavescens. The sequence continues at coordinate 1,603 of JABASD010001757.1, forward strand.
TAAGTATAGTAGGTAGACAAGGGAGTTTGCCCGAAACACATGGGGTCAGCATGCTCGTGCGTGCATAGGGCTAACTTCCAGACGTCTCGCTATGTGTAAGTACTAGCATACCTACGTTAGTGAGTAAGACATGATTACTTGACTGCTGTGAATGGAAATGTAACACTATGCATATAAATTTCTTCTACAATTATATCTATGCGTACTAATATTTATGATGGTGGTTTAAAAATATAAATGTGGTACAGATGATTAACTAAGGTTAAAATATAGAGCAATGGTAATAAGTAAGGTGTACATTAGATAACGTCAAAAATCCTTATTATTAAATTAAGGTTTATTTACAATGGCAAAATAATGCGCACCCTATTTCCTGTAAGATATACATACACATAAATACTTATTACTAACAAAACATTGTAAATACAAATGAAGTTATTGATTATTATTATCTCGTCTTCACCTTTTATATTTGGTTGGGAATAGCATATCTAAAGATAATAGTCTTTGTTATATAATAGCATCGTCGTGGTCATCCTCAGTCATGAAGCAAAGATTGTTCTATAATCCAGTTGGATATTTCTTGAATACATTCAGCTAAGCTGTTTCCAGTGACAAAAAGGTTGAGCAACCTTCGCATACGACCATCTCCAGCGAAAGGCAGGGTCATCATTTGAGCAAATGACGATAAAGAATTTGATGGTGGTGAGTACACTGGAGGAGATGGTATAGAATTATGTTGGGACGGGTTTGGAGACGGCGTGGTTAATCTATATTGGTGCGGATACGAAGAGGCTTATTAATAAGCTGTATAAATATGTTAGTCTAGTTATGGTTATGTCAACAATGTGTGAATGTGTCATACACGTGTGGCACACACTTCATATTTACTGATTTACTCAATTTCATTAGGCAACTTCAATATTATTTCTTTTCGTCATTTTAAACATTATAGATTTCGTTAATCTCAACACGTAATTTTTTCGTTCGTCAAATTCAACGAAAATATGGCCTTTTGCATAATTCAATTTCGTCAAATTCGATCACAACCAATTCCCAACATGGTTCTTCTTTCATACATGCAACCCATCAAACCAATTGAGGTGTCATCGACTACCAATGCAGTAGTAAATGTGGACCCACTGGTAACACAATTGATGACGTAATATAGCGATTAAACAATGACTTCAAATGACGGTGTAAACAATGACGTATTCCGGTATTGATCCAGGTGAGGAAATGTAGGTTTAGAAGTGAAATAGAGTGATTGAGACAGATGGGGTTACCGGAGACGGATTGAAGGAGCGCTGAGACATTCAAGGTAGCGTGCTAGTGATTTGATGATTAGTGTGTTGTTTGTCTCAACTCTTTTCATCCCACACCAACATTACATAATATTATTATTGTTTTTCTTTCTCGTCTCATCTCATCTGTTAAATCCGTTCACATTAGTATGTATCAATAATTTTCATGCGTTCCCGTACTATTAACAAAGAAGTAGCAGCAAAGAAGTAACAGAGATTGACAAAGATATTCTTATCTCTTGTTTACGTTAATATTAGATTTCACACTATACTACGCACTATATGCGTAATAAAAACAAACTATTATTATAATTCTTGGGGGAGTTAGGTACGCTCGAATAACACAGAAAGAGATTGTAATAAACCAACCAAACCAAATTTTATTGATTCAGCATAAAATTGGTTATACATACTTACTATCTAAATGAAAATTTAGATAGTATACGTAGTACCAGTAGAATACCAGAGGCGTAATAAGATTGATGGTAATTATTCAGAAAACCCATTTAAAATAAGAAAAAATGAGGTTAAACATTTAAATTTCCGGTTTTAAAATATCAAATTATATGTCAAAATATTTTGCTGCTAAATTGCGTCGCATCATTTTTCAGGTTTCTAATAAATTAAATACAAGACAAAATTTTCGCAGGATAAAAGTTACCCTCATCACCCCAATCATCAATTTTAATCACTTATAGAAGTTTTTTTTTGAATCTTCTATAGAATGAATCACACAAGAAAACCATATTTTACTAACAACTTATTAGTCGATGAAGAGAGATCTTACATAATGCGGTATAAGTATATTAACATCAAAGTATTCAGTTATGATTTGTTTTGAATTAATTTTTAAAATCTTATCATTTATCCATTAAAAATGAAGGTGTTAGTGATTTTGTTTACATTTCCCTGGTTCACGCTCATGATTTGGATTCGGGTGAGTATTTATTTATTTGTGCAATATTAAACAGTTTCCAAATGATCAGACTTTCTTTTCACATCAACTTTAAAATTATATTATTTGATTTTACTGTAAATACAGCAAAACGGCAGGTGCCCCTCTTTCATTTTCACAATGAAACGTACAGCGTTTATGTCAAGGACCTAGCAAGGGTGTGGAGATCTGATCACAAACTGGACTAAGCCCAAATACAAAAAGAAAGAGACCTTAATACCCCCTAATCATCCCATTCTTGACCATCATACCATGTGTCAGTTATAGCGAATTGTAAGAAACTATACTAAAGATATGTTAATAAATGAATATTTTTGCATCAATTAAATAATTTTTGAGATGTATGTTTGCAGATCGGTACTACATCAGCCGAATTGTTTCCAGCGCGAATGGATCTATAGACAGGCGTGCGACGCGTCTTATATTTTCTGGTAGTAGGGAGATTTTTATGTAACTGCAAAATGAGAGTGGGGTAAACATCGGTGCACGATCGAAGGGCCATGACTCTCGGGGGTCACATAAAAATAAACGGTAAAATTTTAAGGGCGGTTTCTGAAAACATAATGCCATACTATTTGGCGCCCCCATGGGACAACTAGGGCGCCCATGAATAATGTCAACTTTATTTAATTTATTTGAATAAAATTGATATTCATAATTTAGAAGCAACTTTTGATTGGGATTCCAATCAATACACTGTACTTTTGGAGTCCCCATGGGACAACTGGGGCGTCCATGAATAATGTCGACTTTATTTTTATATAATTAAATTATCCAATAAATACTCTTTTGCTTTCAGACTTGGGAGAAGATTTTAGGTATATTTATATAGAATTTCTGACATGTTTTGTGTTCAATGGATCACCGCCTTACAGTCAGTGAAAAAATCTTCTTGAGATTTATTATTTTGCAACGAATCCGAAATTGCTGTGTGTATTCAAAATATTTTAAACCTCTCCTTTTAAAAATCTGTAAATGTAATCGTAGAAATAGCTGCAATAAAAAGATCATATAAATGTGGGTACTTATAGTACTTAACTATAAATAACGGTTTCCCCGCACAGTCTCTCATTGATGTTGAAGTAAATTTGAATGTAATTAATTTATAGGACTCGGTTTGGGTGACTGCATCTTTCGCATGTGCATACAAAGTATTTCGACTTCTGCAATAGTCTTTAGCGAATGCAATTTCCATATTCATGTATTTACAAAAAAATTCATGATTAAAATTCTATAGTTTGACAAAATGTGTTTGAATATATTAATGTATTTCTTAAGACCTTAAGAACGACATTATAATAAAAAGTGATTGGTGAACAGGCTGGAATGTCAACTATAACTCTAACTTGAAATGCACACTCGTCACAGATTTTGAATTGTGTTGGATTTGTAACACATTGTGTGCTATCATTGCAACAATTGGAAAAATCCCACCGTAAGATTGATAGTCTACCAGTTCGAAACCATTTACCTCGAAAATTCCACAAACATATTTTTAAAAAACATTTTGCATATCACGGAAATATTAATTTCGTGCCTACATTTACTAATAACAACGAATACATGCAAAGCTAATAATATGTGTGCACTGCACATTTTACTTCAGAAAGAAAGATATTATTAGTATGCTATTTTAAACATAAACTTTGTAAGAGCATGCAAGTTGAGTTTTAAAAATATAAGCGTCTCAAAACCTACGGGATACTTTTTAATAAGCAAGCGTAGCAGCCGGTGTAATTCTCTACCACATTTATTGCATTTCTTGAAGCCGGTTATACATTGTAACCGCACAATACAACACGGTGCATACAAAGAGCATTTATTAATGAACTAATTTCACTAATCCTGAACGTGTCATAAAAAATATATTGTTATGAAAAAATATAGTGTTTATGTGAGTAATAAAAAAATTTATTTTTAGTCCATGAGTCATTCTGCAATTATCCATGATCTATTTTGGAATTTTGACACTTTTGATAGCAGACTGTTTAGTATAAAAAGCTAGCTCGATTCTGTAGAAGTATCATTCAACCATTACTACTTCTGAAACCCAACTCCTACTAAATCATCAACCAAAAAATCACAGAATTATATACAATGTAAGTCATAATTTGTTCTCATGTAAATGTGTTAAAATTTTATTATTTTCTATAATATTTTAAAAATTAGTCAAAGAAGAAACAATATAATACAAATTTTCACCAATGATTCAATATAAAATGAGAAATTAATAATCATGTTTGAAATGTTTTTACTTATTAATACGAATGTTGGAATATAAAGTCAATATCAACAAAATCATTAATCAATTGATTATTGTATACTGTTAGATGGGCCTTACTCAAAGTCAGATGCCTACTAATAGCAACTCCATTAACAACACATTAAATGTTGTCGATGCTACTACCTTCAATAATTATGCCCTAGGCATTCAAGAGAAGATCGGAATCCTGAAGGCAACAGTTGACACGAACAGGGCTGTAAATGCCCAAACGAGCGCGCAGACAAACACATTTGCTACGTACTTGGTTGTATTTGTTATCCTCTTGTTGGCAACGATATTCGTAATATTTTGCGAGTTGAATGTAATACATATGAACTTCTTTCTTTTGAAATGTATTAACCTAATTATAATGTTTGTTTTTTATTTTGTAGCCATAAAGGGGTATTGTTGGAGAAAGAAAGTTCAAGACAGACAAACTGAACAGTACGAGATAACTCAACCGTATAAATAAAGCAAAACTCAGATTACAAATGTTAATGTCATTTTCTGTTATGATGTTTTATATTTGATTGGATTCATTATGTTTATGTGTGTTTTCATTTTTCAGTAATAATTTCTGAAACTAGTATGTATGAATGTTGCAAAAAAAAATATTGTTCTCATATATACAAATGTGTAATTATTATAATTATTAATACAAAGTTGCATTTCATTCATCACTATTTCATCATTCTATACCAAATTAAAGTAATGTAATATAAAGTATATACATGCAATGTGTAAGATGAGATACAGTTATAAGATATATGATAAATGATGTATGAATGTGGGTTTCATCACATGCATGGTTGTCAGTTTGGCTCTTAAATGTTGCAATAAATTTTTACAAGAGTTGCAAAAAATATTGAATTTTCAGTTTCATGACATTTACTCAATGAATAGGGATTTTGCTGTGAATTGTGCTATTTATATACTCTTGAATTGGCGAAGACAGAGTTAAAGTAATTAATGCTAGCTCAGGTGCGGGAAGCCGATCAGTTGAATATAGTAACTAACAGGAAGTCTAAATTTATTTGTTTATTTCATTGTTGTTGTGGCGTAAACTGCGTGCCGTTATTTATATTTAAACTGGTATGCACTACGCAGCAGAGGAACGATAATCAGGTGCATGCTGTCTAGTGTTATGTTTTCAGAAACCGCCCTTAAAATTTTACCGTTTATTTTTATGTGACCCCCGAGAGTCATGGCCCTTCGATCGTGCAGCGATGTTTACCCCACTCTCATTTTGTAGTTACATAAAAATCTCCCTACTACCAGAAAATATAAGACGCGTCGCACGCCTGTCTATAGATATGTACTTACGAATGGCCTCAGGATGAAGATGAAGAATAAATTTGAAAACAATGTTATCCTTTTTCTAACACAATATTTATCTGTTTTTCCTATTTTTCATCAAACTGAGGTTCCAGACAAGTTATTAATTGATATTTTTCAAACTTTCATGTGATATTTGTGGATATTTATTTAATATTAGAAGGAGTTTTGAAGATGTAATTGAATTGGATGTTCAAAGATGTGAATAAAATAAATGTTTAAAAACTTCTTAGGAATGGCGGTGGTTGCGGCAGTGAGTGTAATAGTAATGTTCCTGATCTTACTATAATATGTTCAAAAGTGGATTGGAAAACCAATTCCACAAAAACAAAATGAAGAAATAGAAGATGAAATCGCTATGGCCGAATTTTTCTTTGTAGATCTGATTAGGTGCCTTCAGTAGCGTCTAACTTCATTCCTAATCTCAGCCTGCTGTCAGATTCTTCATCGGTACATCCGCTACATGGTTTTCAAAATAGTTTCAACTCTCCATCGTCAACCCATTCTCAAAGTTCTCATTATCGTCTGGATACTGTTCGAGGCAACCTTCGCCTGCTAAATCTTTTACGTCTTCATTTCCAAACCACTCACCAGCTTATTCAGAAGCCTCTTCGTATTCGCCCGAATATAGATTAACCACGCCGTCTCCAAACCAGTGTACTCACCACCATCAAATCCTTTATCGTCGTTTTCTCAAATGATGACCCTGCCTTTCGTTGGAGATGGTCGTATGCGAAGGATGCCCAAACTTTTTGCAACTGGTAACAGCTTAGCTGAAGGTATTCAAGACATATCCAACATTCTTGCTTCATGACTGAGGATGACCACAACGATACTATAAGATTATTATCTTTAGATATGCTATTCCCAACCCAATATAATAAGTATAGACGAGATAATAATAATCAATAACTTCATTTGTATTTACAATGTTTTGTTTGTAATAAGTATTTATGTGTATGTATATTTTACAGGAACATGTACATTTATAAATAAGTATTTTTCACTTTACCAAATGTACACCGTACTTATGTAGCCAGCCTAAGGTAGCTTAATGGTATAGACTTTCAATTCTATCAGCCATCCTGAGATCAAAAACCACGGTAACTGGTGAATTTATTGTCTTAGATGGAGAGGAAAAAGTCACAAGCCCATGTATTTGTGGTATGTTGTGAACAGGGAAGACCTGTTGATGGTAATAATCTAATATATGTAGTTTATGAAGAAGGGAATGTATTAGACGTTCTTAGTAATAATCAATGCCTTCCTCAGCTACTCTTCATGTTTGTCCATATTGAGTTGACTGAGTGACAGGAAAAATGTAAACATTAGACTAATATCTAATCTGTATAGTTTATCATACACAGATTCAGTCTTTCAGGTTCTTCAATGTCGAACGACAGTGAAAAACGCAGATTACTTCAAATAAACCTTCTGGTTTGAGAGGTTGTTCCAGCCTATCTACTCCATGATAAGTTGGGGCCTGTAAACTGAAACACTCACACACACCGTACTTATTACCGTAGCTCGATATTTAAACCTTAGTTAATCATATATACCAAATTTATATAAGTAAACCACCATCATAAATATTAGTACGCATAGATATAGAAGACATTTATATGCATAGTATTGCATTTCCATTCACATCAGTAAAGTAATCATGTCTCACTCACTAACGTTGGTATGCTAGTACTTACACATAGCGAGACGTCTGGCAGTTAGCCCTATGCACGTACGAGCGTACTGACCCCATGTATTCCGTACTCGTGCCATGTGTTCACTCGCTAAATGTTACTTAAGGGGGCCATATCCACCTCGGGACGGGGCGTTTCGGTCCATACCCGTTCTATGAATTTAATGTTTGGGTCATCTCCAAAGTTGCCGACGGCTTCAAAACGTGAAGGTGAAGTTACTTTGACAAATACAAGCACAGTGAAACAATTTCTTTTTACTGGTGTCTCTATACATTACCGGAACAAATGGATGATGGAAAATTTGCTGTATTCAAAGATTTATGAAATCAGAAAAATATTGCTTATTAAACATGATCTAATGGACTATAATTATTGTTGTATATAAATATTAATTCAAATAAGGAATTCGGTAATTATGTGGTATAAGCGTTGATTTATTGAGCGACTAGTTTTAAATTTTTTATCAGGCTCTTCGGTATTAATACATTGCCTTTATCAAGGCTTAATATTATCACACGTGTAGTACATCTTTTGGAGGAATACAATTTTGGAATTATTTCAGATTTTACTCAAAAAATGAAATATTTGAAAGAAATGATTCAGCAATTTGAGCACCCGTGTTTACAGCGGTGAGTGCTTTTTGTTAGTAAGCGGGTTTACAAAGAGATTGTTCGTTGGTTGCAGTTAGCCTCACTTTTGTTGCAAGGAACTTGTTGCAAATGCAATGTGAGACTAGATATTTTACTTTACAAGATACAAAGTCAAAGAATTAGTGGTTGAGAATGCTATACGTATTCTTACATTATGTATGTACTCCTTGTATCTACTATCCTTGCATTTACTTAGTACATTCATAATTTCCGCAACATATACTTTGTCGAGTTTTATAGAATGGTACTGTTATGACTATACAGAATTAAGAATAATATAACATATATTAGTTATAGAGAAAATATGATTTTACCAATACTAGGGCAACCAGCAAAGGGGACCGAGAAAAAATCTGGACGGATATTTTTTGAATCTCCGATCTCGAAACAATCCTCAATGAAACAAATGGACAGCACGATGATGGAGTCAGACCTGAAATGGTGACTATCAAAGCACCCGACACCGTTATTTACGGATATCCAAAATTTTTGTCCCCCATGTATACGATCTGGAAACTTCTCTTCGGAAATAATGCTGAGCCGTTCTGCCCAAACTTCCTGACTCTTGACTCTCGCCATGGAAACAACACTTACAGCAAAAAAAAAGAAGACAATTCTACTCATATTTAGAGGACTGGATTGGCAAAAGTGGATTTCAGAGTGCTAATAAAATAAGAAATAATGGAGTTTATAAAGTCAGTCTCTGAAGTCAAATAAAAAAATGAACTAAAATGTTTCATTATTATTTAATCCTATCTTTTACTGTCGCTAAATGATGTATGATTCCCATGGATGTATTGTGTATAAACATTTATAAAGAAACGTAAAGACGTGTATATATGTATTATCAGATTAGGAAAAGACTAGGTCAGCAATGAGTCAGCGGAACTGCATCGTGGGATCATCCTGACCAAGTCAAGATCTCGCTGAGTTGCACTTCTCTGTATAGTATAGAAAAATAATAAAGTGCAGGGGTCAAAGCATAAAATATAACAATTTTCCTATTTTACTTATGAGATTATTCTAAACTTAAATTGCTAGTATAAGTCTAATGGAGTAATCGGGCAATATTTGCATTAATGAAATGTATTCTATATATTGTTAAATACATTGATTACATACTACATCGATTTCTTCTCGAATAACGTTATATGCGTATAACTATTCTGTGTTCGGGCTGTAGTGTAGATATGTAGAATAATGGTATAATTAAAATTGCCGGTATAAGATTTGCCAATCGCCTTTAATGACTGACAGGGGAATGTAAAAGAGATTCTTATCTTTGTTGTTTTGCTGAGATTACCTGTTGATTATAATAACTCTAGGTAACTAACAGAGTAGATAAAATGCAATACTCAGGAGGAGAGCAGGCAGTGTACCCAGAGCTCTCTTAAGATACTGTTCTCTCTCCTTCTACCAGATAGAAGGAGAGGGGAATAGCGAGAGCAGTTGGTCTCTGTATGGAATATACAAAACATTACTATCTTCTTTTTGTCTCAATTAATAATTGGAATATAAATAAAATATAAATCAGCTTCTCTCTCTATCCAATCAAGAAGTATTCGTATCTTTATTCAACATAAAGTAATAGAAACACATTCTCTGAAATTCATACTGTAAAGTATAAATGTCATTCGCATTGGGGCGTCGCGCGTACGTTTGACACAAGTATACTCTACACTATTATTGCACCTGTAAGTGATATGTACCTAGCTGTTACGATTAGAACATAACCATTCATAATTTTTCATAGTACGAAAAAATATTTTTCCCGGTTTAACATTTAGTTTTAAAATTAAATTTAACTTTTGAAACAACTTTTACTGCAACTGATGTATCCTACACATTATTATTATTAGTTACGACGGTAAATATATCTTTGTTAATATAATTTAAAGAAATGCTTTTCGAAGTATGCACATATATTTAAATCGTTGTTTTTGGCTCAAAACTAAGTTTCTTTGCCGATTGATAAGTAAGCTTGAACGATGTTAAAATAAATCGACTTTTAAATGAAAATTGAAGTGTATTATGAAGCCTAAAATACATAACCCTGGAAATTTTTATTTTCATATTATTCCCTTAACAGTGACTGGGCCTTACGTGTTTTCCTTCCATCTACATAGGAAGGTTGTAGTAAGCGTTATACAGGAATAATCATGTAGCCTAACTATTTGATATTGTGATAGCAATATGCTTACCTGCCGGAAATATTTAGTTGCTTTGTATTTAGCCATATAAAATTTCGTAATTATTACCGTATATATTGCAACTCGAATTTCACGAGTTTATCATTAACTTAAATGGCCTCAGAGAAATTGCAACATACTAATTTTTATATGACTCAGGGCAGAATATTGTCAAATAGCTAAAAATGTAGTCAATATCTAATATAAAGTTAGTTAATTGTAGGAATTTAGATATTGACCAAATTTTTAGCTATATTTGACAAAATTATGCCTCGAGTCATAAAAATTAGAGCTAATCATGTTAACTGCAGTGAATAGAGTCTGTTGTGTTGTAGACTATTTCGTCGTTACATTCATATAATTCTACTAAGCTTTAGTTGTGGAAAGTTTGCTGGGTATGCATATTCGGCACTAGATTCTAGATTGCGCATTTTGTATATACCTAAAAAATTAATATAATGAGTAGTTCTAAATAACCAAATCTTATGCAGCAGGACATGAAATACCATGAGTTTTTACTAGTCAAGATATACCACATCATCGTTTTTTATTAATTTTACGTCAAAAATTTTGAAAAGTAGTGACAATTAATTGGTTTGATGTGTAGTCTGATTGGTACTACTACTAGAGCACTTAAATTTTTAATTGCAACAAGCGAAGCACTAAAAATTACTCAACAGGCTTTGTTGTGCATTAGAGCAATCTCTATCTTTGCATCTTTGCATGTCAGTATAATATTTGCAGCACTACATATTTATTATAAAAGATATTTTGAGTAAGAGGCTCTTGGTTAAATTCGGAAAGTATAAAGTCAGTCCCAGACAATAAATTAAAAATAAACATTAATTTACCAAATTTGATAAACGACTGATGAAAAAAGCTGATAGGGCCCAATTTACAAGAATTCAGAGAAACCAATATTCATGATTGCGCTTGTTATTTTATACCAAAACTTCGATTAACCTAAAAGTAACATTATCGAGTCCAACTTCTATACTTACTATCTAAACGTGAATAGATGTATGCCATAACAAAGTTGTACTTTTATAAATTGGAATTTAGCATTAAACTGGAACAAAAAACAAATCTCTCAAACAAATCAACTTATTTTTCCGTGGCTCATATATACATGGCTTATTTCTTCACATTTTTTGCCTACTTCAAAGTACAAACACATTGCACCAATTCTATATACACTCTACGTTATAGTTCATCAGGCCACAAATAAACAAAAAATTTAAACTTAAAAGCCTTGTAAATATAATTACTTTTATATCTACGTATCGGTATATGTTTGTACTTTGTACCACGTACCTAACTAAAAGTTTCATTTTTCAAGCTGTATAAAAATACCTAAATAAACAGCTCCCGGTAATATTTGGACACTGCTCCTTTGGGATTCACTGCCTTACATGGCGCTGCCATATTACACAGTTCTTAATAGTAGCATTATACAATAATCTTTCAGTAACTTTCATTTGGAAATTGTTTGACTTAATCCGATAATTGACACTACACTCTAGAAATAAACATGTCAAGCAAATCCCTTTTGTCTGCAGTGAAACGGGTTTGCAGGACTATCGACTTCCTAAAGCTGTTGCCATTTGGATGGAATCGCAAAACCAAATCTCTTACATTCGGCTATTCCAAATTAAAATTTGCTAATACTGTATTTCAAACAGTTGGATTCTCGATGTGGAGCACGTACCTATTCGGAAGACTTCTTCTAAATTTATTTCATCCTGAACCTCTGATGAACGTGACCAGAATAATTTTCCACATATACTTCTACCTTATAGCAATCCTAGTAGTATTTTCAGATATATTCCTAATATTTCGATGGAAAAATGCAGCTCATTTCGTAAATTGTCTTCTTGAAACGGATTTACAATGGAAGAGTAAGTCAATACTGTTGAGTTTAATAAATATGCTACTTTTTTAGATTCTGAAATCCTAAAATCAGTTGTATGCTTACTAGACTTAGGAACGGGTCTGGTTCCCGACCCGAAATTTTCGGGTTCGGGTCTTGCATTTTATAAATTTAAACGGTTCGGGTCGGATTTGAGTGGTGACGAAACTTTCGGGTTCTGGTCGGGTTCGGAGAAACCTTTAAGAGTAAATCAAAATAATAAATACATACCTATACCTAGTCCTAGTTGTATTCGTGTAGTGGGTATACTGTCTAAAAAACTTAATTACCTCCAGTATAATATGTAATCTCTTCTTTAATAAGATTGGGCATTTTGAGAATGATAAGGCCAAATGTCCATCCAATTTTTACCCTGAAACCGGGTTCGGACCAGGTTTGGGTTTCACATTTTTTCGGGTTGGGTTCGGGTCGGGTTTATATTTTTCCCTTAAAACGGGTTCGGGCATGGTTTGGTACTGTTTGTATTGAGAAATAAGGACACTTGAATAAACTAAAATTACATTACATTACATCGGGCTCCGTATTTTTCTGGTCGACTTCAAAAATTGTACCCGTTCCCAAGTCTAATGCTTACTCACTTCTTGCTCACAAAGGCAGAAAAACTGCGAAAAATATAAGACTTGACTAAACCGGTTTTATTAATTGAAATTAGTTACATGAATTTTATGTATGAAACTTTATACAGGAATGTTTCCGAAATGGAGTGAAGTGAAAATGGATTATGTTGCGATGTACCTTTCCTTCATGGTAACAATTGTACCTTTTGTGGCATTATTTGCCGCAATATTTAGCTTATTTCACAAGGATAGTCCAATCAAAATGTTTATTTCTTTACTTCCCCATTGGTATGCATCAAACCCACTGATTCTTTTTATTATTTTTGTTGCCATTTTTTGGGCTGCACTTTTTGGAGTATATGTTATTATGATGGTATCTGTTTTTGGCCTGCTGTACGTACGAATCATGAAATTTTGGATGGTATTTATTTCTGAATTCCTTCCGTCCTCTTTGTTCCCAAACAATATAATCGGAAATGAAAAGTCATATTTGTCATCATTAAGCCCTGAACTGATGGAAAATATTGTCCCTCAAACACGCAAAATGCATTCCATGTTAAGGATAATTTGTAGCGTATATAGACAGCTTGCATTTGAAATAATTCCACTGTTAATGGGAATTATTGTTGTAATTCACATAATGAGCGCATTTGTTATGATGGCATTGTATTCAACAATAGGCATGCCAAACTATTTATTATTTCCTGCAATCAATATTTTCTTTTTTGTCATGGAAATTGTCCTCTTTGGTGTTGCTGCGGAATTATTTTCTCTGTCTGAATGCTTTTCCAAACAATGGCTATTTCACGGTGACATTTACATGAGAAAGTGGGTTCGAGCAGTTCAAAATGTACAAGTTGAAATAGGACCCTTCTTCGCAATTTCCCAAGGCACGATTCTAACATTTTTGTCTTTGATCATTGGTCACACAATTAATTTAGTCCTTGGAATTTCCGTGTAATAGTAAGTTAGCATGTATTTACTTGTACGTAAATACAAGGCAGTATTTCAGATCAGGCTTGGAGGAACCGTTAAATTACAACTACCTACTAATTTATTCCATTATTGTTTTTTAACCTTTTGAGTTCGGTTATTGGGATCGTCATTATCAAGATTATCAAAACTTTATGCTTAAAATATTCCATTATAAATTTCCTCTTGTAAGACCCTTCTATAATGGTTTATTTGTTCCAAGACATACTGTACCAAATACTAAAGACCAAATTATATCACTACATCATCTGATGTGGTCAGTGATAGGGTTTGATAGAAAAACAAGTAAAAGAAAATAAAAAAATATGTGTATGGTACCCAATATAGGTACCCAATATGTATGTGCTTACTTTTGAGGAAATAAGATTGTTTTAGCGATATTAAGAGCCGCAGTATTGCGGCATTGTCGCTTTGTAACTATTATTTCTTCATTGTATACACAACTAACAAGAAATATAGAAATAGTAATAGCGTAACATTTGATTAATTTATGCCATATTGGTATAGCGTATAGGTAATGTTAATTAGGGTAATTTATAATATTATACCAAAGTAGAATAAAGATTGGGGCTAATAATACAAAAAATTATTATCTGTAGTAAACTTGCACCGTTAATTGTAAGTAAGAATAATCATTTTTTAATATATGTGGACGTTTACACGGCAAAAAATGTATCAAAAACTCGGAGCAGTCGTTTATTATATCATTTTGCTTATTGTTATTGGAATAAATAAATATTATGATCTAATGTTCATATTGAATCTTTATTCAATTATTACAAATATAATTACTGCTACAATATATTTGTTCATGTCCCTGTCATTGAAGAACTGTCATGATTTAAATCTAACAGTTCTTCAATGAACACTATGTAATACAATTTTAAAGTTATCATACGGTATATATGTGGTAGTTCAGAAGCCATAAAATATTCATATGAATAATGAATCATTCACAGCTGTAATAAAGTAGCGCAAGAATATCATATTATTAACTGAGTTACCAAAGGGTTATCAAATAAGTTAGCAGTCAATAAAATATTCCTACTATATATTTAAAAAGATCAATTCTCAAAGTATTTAAACATTAGCGATCGTCTTCAAATTTCATATTTGGCGGTTTTTGCTTCCCAAAATAAATAGGATTTGCTTAACAGTATTTAAAACGCAGTGTACTGTTGAGGTTGTGTTAACACAGTTAGTTATTCTGAAAGGTCAAAGTTGAGGAAGGAGTTGACCTATTGGCTCCATTTTTCAATGGTACCTCCCTTGTGACCCAGAGATCCCATATGAGAAGTCTGAACCATCTTTGTGCATTATCCATTCGTGAGTTACGGTGGTCACAGGCAGACGGACGGACGGACAGACGTAGACAACAATGTTATAAAGTAGCTTGCGCTACTTAATAATTAGGCACCTATGTACGTAATACAGTGTACAAAAGTAACGTAAAAATTAGTACAATCCAAATCCTATATATTGCTTCCTTATTCACCTGACAAAGTACGGTAAACAACCAATTTTTGCGTCTTACTATGAAACAACTCATCAACTTTGTTGACAACAACAAGAAAAAATCCGTTTCAGTAAATAGATATACATTGGCGCAATACTATTTAAACTTAATTTATAGGTACATAGAATATTGTTTGTTGTTGACCCAAAACTAATTTTCTTTGATATTTGATAAGTAAACATGAATGATGTTAAAATAAATTGGATTTTAAATGAAAATGAAACCAGAACTATATTATGAAGGTCAAAAGACATGTTCATTTTAAAAATATTTCCTTAAAAGCCACTGAACTGTACATTTCTCCTTTCAATCTGTATTAAGGTCGTCGGCGTTAAATAGGAATAAAATTTACCTATGCAGCTAAACATTTTACATTGTAACTGCATTACGTTCAACTCTGTCGGAAATATTTTCAGTTGTTGTGTATTTAGCCATTTATATTTCATATTTACAATTTACGCTGTAATTTGAATATGGCGAGTAAATCATTGTTGAGTGCAGTAAATAGAGTTTGTTGGGCGGTAGACTTTTTTAAATTATTGCCGTTCAAATGGAATCCAAAAACACAAACCTTATCGTACGGATACTGTAAAATGAAATTGTTGAGCTGCGTGTTTCAGGTCGTGACGCTCTTCCTGTGTTGCTTTTATCTTTTTGGAAGACTTATTCTCAACTTATTCTGTCCAGAACCTTCTATGAGCGTCATAAAAATTGTGTTTCATATATATGTTTCTCTTGCGACGCTGTTGATATTCTTTTTATCTCTGTTCATAATTTTTCGTGGGAAACAGTGCGCACAATTGTATAATTGTCTCTTGCAAACGGATTTAAGGCTGAAGTGTAAGTACATCTAATATTAAAAACTCAATACTGTATTTTCATTGCTAACAAAACTCTTTCTATTAAAATGTTACGTTATTTAAATACGGTTGAACTATACAATTGTTTTAAAAGGGGTAATACATACATACATGGGTAAATTGATTTTAAAAAAACTGATTTCTTTGCAGCAATATTCCCAAAATTGAAGGAAGAGAAAAAGGATTACGTCGGATGGTACCTTTCATTTAAGGCAGTGACAATAACTCCTCTGGTTGGATTAATAGGAGCAATATTTTTCTTAAATTATCCTGATAATCCAGTTTATATTTTGTTTGCCTTACTACCCCACTGGCTTTCATCCAATACATTCTTTAATGTAATGGCTTTTGTAATACTTTTCTGGCTTAACGTATTCGCTTTGTACATTCTTCTGTTGGGAGCCGTTTTACTTTTGGTGTACGTCCGAATAATGAAGTATTGGATGTTTTTCATCGCAGAATTTTTTCCGCTGCAATTATTCGCGCAAAACAGGCAACTAGAGAAAAAAACATATTTATCGTCATTGCAGCCTGAAGTTTTACAAAATCCGGTACATCTAATACGAAATATTCATGTGGAGTTTAGAATACTTTGTCATATATTTAATAATTTAGCTTATGAGATTTTGCCATTTGCTATAGGCAATGTATGTGCAATTCATATAATCAGTGCATTCGTCATGATCGCGCTTTACTCATATATAAGCATGCCATATTATTTCATTTTTCCCGCTGCAAACATTTTCTTTACTGTGATGGAGTTTGTGTTATTTGATGCCGCTGGGGAAATTTTTAGTCTTTCTCAACGCTTTTCGTCTCAATGGTTATTATTTATGGACAAGAGGGATATTCATATGAGAAAATGGGTTCATGGGGCACGAGACTTACAATTTGTGGTAGGACCTTTCTTCTCTATTTCAAAAGGCACTGTTGTAACATATCTGTCGTTGATCGTCTGTCATACAATTAATTTATTACTTGGAGTATCTTTGTAATTAATTCAAATATTTACGCGGCATTTAAAAAATTATGTTTATCTGGCTTATATTAATTGGAAATGAATTATGAGATAAAAATCACAGTTTCAAAATTCCAATCCTTTTAGCTTTTTGTCGGTCTACCAGGACAGAGATGGGCAAATTAGTTCGATTGGACGGATTCGATTAATTAATGAAATGACGCAGTATTGCAAAGTCTTAGCTCCGCAGTCTCAATTAATTATATATAGTTTCAGATAGTTATAGTATAGTAACAATTTTAAATATAGTTTGTTTACAATTAGAGACTCATTACTGATTTGAGAAGCCGTCTACTGATTCTGGTTTTACTGTAATTATAGTTGTTAGTAACGTAATGTAATTAATAATCCAATTTTCTTAAGCAACAACCCTTTTTTGTTTATTTTCAAACACTAATTACTAAATGCATATGAAAAACTTTTATATTGTACATATCCAGTAGAAGAAACTGAAAATTAATAATGGATTGTATAAATAGTGAGTCATTAATTACAAATAATCATTCTGCCCGTAGAAATAAGTGGTTTGTGAGAAATAATACGCAAGTAAAAAAGTGTATAGCGCACTTCTTTAGTTTTACAGTTGGCTAGAATTAGATGCCTATTAAAATAATGTGTATAAAGTGTATTAAAAACTTTAAAATTCAATGTGTATGCTTTTTCTAGACATAAGAATATTATGATCTGATAATCACATTATACTATTACACCATATTATCATAAATAGGACCTGAACTTTCTGATAACTTCAATGTGATAAGAATGTCTGGACTGGATATTCAAAATCCATTTCTTTATTTGATATGTTTATAGATAGTATTAGTATCTGTACCCTAAAGGGCCGGAGGGTTGGAATACTAACAATTTTTATTATGCTCTGACAATAGATAAATCTGAATATGTAATCTGTCTACATATTATAATATGTTTCCTTTCAAGCTTGATTAAATGATGAATATTACTTTTAAACGTAAACTTTCTCAAGTGTACAGTCTTCGGAGCAGCTAGAGTGAGAATAAATTATTTCGTTACATTTTACTTCCACACTTTCGTATTCTGAAATGATTTGATGCACCTTACATTTTTGTAGTATTAACAAATAAAAATATTCCAAAGTCTCACTTGAAAATATCTGACGAGGTTTTTAAAAAATCAATTCATTTGCAATGTCAAGCCCTTCTTTATTGAAAATATTTGGTCGGTGTGTGCGGATAATAGACTTTTTGAAACTATTGCCCATGGGATGGAATTCCAAAACCCAAAGAGTGTCTGGTGGATACTCCAAATCAAAAATTGCAAATGGTGTTTTCCAAATGATTACTACCGTACTATCCATTATTTACATTTTTGGAAAACTTGTTGTAACCTTTTACCATCCTGATCCTTCAATGACGGTGATACGCATAATTTTTTATCTTTATTATTTTCTTCTAATTTCTCTGGTGGTATGTCTGCATGTGTTCATAATCTGCTACAGGAAAGATGGAATTCAAATTATAAACTGCTTTATTGAAACTGATCTCTGTTTGAGCAGTAAGTACCTTTTTTAATTCAAACTGTTTATAAATAAATTAAAAATTTCACATTGCATCTATTTGATATAATAAATTTCTAAATGGTGTCATAGTCATGTTCCCAAAATGGACCGAGGACAAGAAAGACTTCTCAAGCATGTTCTTCACCTTTTACTCAATTGTTGGTCCACCCGTGGCCGTAATTTGTGCAGCTTTCACCGTACTTCATTCTAATTCCCCTTACAGCTCACTTGTTACATTTCTTCCTCGGTGGCTTTATTTACATCCATTATTTATCCTTTTGTCATTCGTATGTATTTTTTGGAATATGATGTTTGCCGGTTACCTTGTTTTGGTTTCAGCAATTATTGGGTTATTTTATATCAGAACTATGAAAACATGGTTACGGTTTATCTCTCAGTACCTTCCTTCAACGCTTTCCAATGATAAAATCACGTGCAATTGGGAATATATTCTCAATAACCCAGAACTTGTTAAAAATCTTGTACCTGTAACTAGGGAAATGTGTATGACGCTGAGAATACTCCATGTTCTGTTTAGTAAACTCACAAATGAATTATTGCCGTTACTGATTGGTATTATAATGTTAATTCATATGATTTCTGCATTTGGAATGATCAAACTCTTTTTGGCCATAGGCATGCCATACAACTTATTGTTCCCTTATGCAAATGTTTTCTATTTTGTTCTGGAAAATGCGTTGCTTGGAGGTGCGGCTGAAATTTCTGATCTCTCAAACCAATTTAAAACAGAATGGCCAAGACATGGAGATATCTTCATGAGAAAATGGATCAGAGGTGTGAGGCCCATACAAATTCCTATCGGTCCCTTCTTCAACATATCACGTGGTACATGTATTACCTTTATGTATGTTCTTATTGAGCATACACTTGACTTAATAATGGGTATTTCTCTGTAGATGAGTCTTATAAATGTAAATAAATATTATTTTGCTGTTGCATAATTTTTTTAAGAGATGTAATATGAAAATAATTGTGTAAATCATTTTATAATTGTAATTAAAAGCAATTATAGTATTTAATCAAATTTGTTGTTGAATCTATTGGGAGATACTTATCAAATATTAGCAAACAAAGCAATATTGAATTTTTTTAGAAACTCATAATGTTCATTAATACAAATGGCATACGATTGTCGATTAATATGTTTGGGACTTTAATAATGAGAATTTCGTGTCGTTAAAAATAAACCTTCACTATCCATTATTAGCAAAACCATTTTGTTCTTCCAAAATTAAAAAAACGTCCAGTTTTTTATTTCATCATTTGTTTTGATAGAGGCTCATTGAGTATACGAAAATATAGGATGCCATCATTGGATTACAAATATATTGTATGTATAGCAGTATATGTATAGCAGTAGTAATTTAACTCTTAATGTATATTAAGTTCTGTTTGGTACTTACGTACCAAAGAAGATAAAAATATTTTCGTTTAATTTATTGTTTTTAAACAATATTTATGTTCCTATTGAACATATTATAGGTAATAATACTAAAAGGCTTACATTTTAAAATAGTACATAGTGTATGCGGACAAAGAAATAACTAGCTAAATTGCTGGTTTACAAACAGGGTATAATACAAGGTGTATAGCATTTGTTTAATAATTTGACCTTTTACTTTTTTGCTGCGAAGTAGTAAAAATCAATAAAATCCAGGTAAGCAAATGTTTTAAAGAAGTACGTTGACCAAATAAATGTGGATGTAAACTTTAATATATATCATATAATATATGTTTTTGTTTTATATAAATAATAGTAAGTTATTAATATTAAGTAAGTTCTGCTTCAAATATCGCAAATAACACTCCAACAACCTACTTATCTGCCACTTCTTACGTAGTCAACAATATTTTCATAAAGGTATATGAACATGTTTTAATTATAGGCAAAATAATAAAAGGGATACTTATAAAAATTTCTTGTACAATTGGACATGCCTAGTTATAAACAATAGAGCGACTTAATTATTTTTTGTATAATAAAGTAAATATTATTGTTGTGGCAATTTTCCATATAATTAAGCGAGTTAAATGTATAAATCTTTATCTAACTATATGATATGCCCTATACAATTATACGTTAAAATTAAATTATCTTCAGTAAAAATTCGTGTTATTTTTATAGGTATTCTGTTAACACAATATGGCATAGACATTTTGGAATAAATTCACCTAATCTTTATACATTTGGCACCATACTTTCGTATGTGACTACAGAAAGGAGTTAACATATGAATTACTTAGCAAAGCGACTGTCTCATCTGGCTCTAGAACAAAAGTCCTTGAAATAGCAACCAAATTCGAGCCCCTGTAGAAATTTTGATCACGTTTCCATTTCATCCATAACATTTTAATTCACCTAAATTAGTACGTCAATTCTAAATATGATATTATGAGGTAAAAATGATGTCATATAACCTCGGTAGGTGCTTCATTGGAGAAACTTATTCACTCATTTCCAAAAACAAACATTACCTTTATTGTTGCTTTATGCCAGTCAAGCTTATTTCTTACTGATTCTGCAATTAATAATTTCATTTCTGTTATTCTTAATTATGCCTTACGCTTTGCCTCCACTAAAGTTTGAACAAAGCAAAACAGCATGAGCCTATAATTCCAAAAGTCTGATTTATCGGATTGCTGGTCTTCTCTATCTAAAAAAGGGAAATCTGCCAGACAAGGACTTAAACTGTATCTTCCGCACCGTAAAGTTCCAATATTACTAATATCTTATCGATATACACTCCTTAATTGTTGATTTCATTCTTCGAAATCCTGTAATCATTCGAGAAATAAATCAGACTTCATATTGATCAAGTCAAAGGCTACATTGGAAACATACCCACCAAAAATTGGTAATATCAGTTAATACTGCGTGAACTTCTCGGACATTGTCCCAGAACTTCATTCCTTCACGGAAAAGTAAAATCTTCACTAAAGGAAACGCTTTAAAAAGTCTTATAGCATATTAGGTGGTGTTGCATAATAATGCTTAATATGAACAGTTGCGGCATAAGGCAATACAATAAAAAAATAAGTCTAAACTAGCAGCATTGTATTGTATTGCATAAGCTTTCTTGTCAGACTAGTCAAATGAATCTGATCTCCTCCAATAGACACAATAGGCATTATAATTACCTTCACGTTTAAAATAACTGTGATGTACCATATTTCTTCAGTGCACTTATAATATATGTGTACTACTTTTTCTGTGTCCATTATTTCACAGTGGTGTACTTCTGTCCTTAAAAAAAATGTAGCTCTCAATACACGTAGCTTTATCAGTAATTGAGGTTATAACATAAGTATTACCTATACATATTAAATATATTTTACTATTACAGTACATGCACAAACAAATAATACAACATTCATACAGCCATGATACAACAAATTAATTTTGAACATAATAAAGGACGATGAATGCATGCTCTGCTGCGTACATGTATACTTCCCAATTCAAATTGGTTTTGTAGTCGCTTAGTACCTACTAAATTCATTTTGTTCTAAAGTTGCAATACGTTTATATAAGCCAAAAGCTGTCTCTTTTTTCCAGATGCTTCTTTGTGTTGGTACATTTTTGACATTTCAAAACTTTTAAGACCATTTTAAATTTTAGAGCAAAGCATTCCAAAAATCGAACATTCAAAACGATTAAAACTAAACAATAGCGATATTTCAATTTTCATAACAGTTGAAGGATGGCAAGTAAGTCGCTGTTCACAGCAACGGACAGATGTTGCTTTGCACTTGACTACCTTAAAATGTCACCTTTTGTGTGGAATGGAAAAACAAAAACTTTTGGAGGCGGATATTCCAAATTAAAAATCGCAAATTGTATGTTACAGTCTTTTGTGTTATCAATTTTCAACATTTACCTTTTGGTAAGACTTCTTATTAACTTATTCCGGCCTGAAGAATCAATTACTGTGTCAAGAATTATTTTTCACATATACTTCTACCTTGCAACAATTATGGTATTTTCTGCCAATATGTTCGTACTATTTAGTTGGAAGAACGTCGTAAAAATGATGAACAACCTTATTTTAATTGATTTACAGTGGAAAAGTAAGTGCAAATTTTAAATATTTGTCAAATACTTAAGCATAATTTAATGCATCCTTTTTTCAACATTAACACTTGCTCAGAAAAGTCAAACAAAATTATTCTATAACTTAACCTAGTTACTTTATAACTTACTATTAGTTTAAAACACAAATCAATTGACAATTTTTCAGGCGCGTAACTAGGATTGTCATTTGGTAGGACAACCATTTATGTTCCGCATAAAAATGGACCAAGTGATCAATTTTAGCATTAAGGAATGATTATATTGTGTAAGTGTTGTTTAAAAATACGTGTAAGAAAATAATTTGAAACAATTTTTTTCACAGAATTGTTCCCAAAATGGAGTGACGATAAAGAAGATCTGGTTGGATTGTACCTTTCATTTATCGTTTTTGCAGCTCCTGTGGTGGGAATATGTGCGGCCCTCTTTTTGTGCCTTTATTCGGATAGTCCGTTAAAAATTTTGCTTTCTTCATTGCCAAACTGGCTTTTATCAAATCTATTTTTTAATATATTTGTCGTTGTGATCGTTTCCTGGGTTGCAATTTTTGCACTGTACATTATCATTTTGCTAGCCACGTTGGCTCTTCTATTCGTTAGAATTATGAACTTCTGGATGCAGTTCTTGGCCGAATTTCTGCCTGCAAATTTATTCCCACAAACTGTTGATGGACCCACCCAGTGGTATATCTCAATAGACACCGAACTTCTTGACAACATAGACAACCTGAATAGAAAAATGATTACAATGCTGAGATTAATTTGCATTTTTCAAAAAGAAATCATTTATGTGATTTTACCATTACTGTTGGGAAACGTAGTTATATTTCACATCATCACGGCTTTTGTAATGCTCACCCTGTACAAAATCATTGGGTTGCAATATTACCTAATATTCCCCCTGTTGAATATTTTCTTTTGTATTATGGAAATTGTGTTATTTACAGGTGCTGCAAAAATATTTTCTTTGTCCCAACGCTTTTCTACACAATGGTTATTACATGGAGACGTTTTCATGAGAAAATGGATTCGTGCTATTCGACACATAAGGGTGGAAGTTGGACCTTTCTTTTTCATTAGTAGAGGCACGCTGCTTACATTCATGTCATTAATCGTCTGTCACACTATTAATTTAGTATTGGGAATATCCTATTAGACATTCTTTTATTGTTTCTTTAATTGTTTCTTGATATTTATAATATTTTGCGCTTACTTTTAACTTTATTTCATAAAAACCTGGTAATTTAAATCTAACACAGCATTTATTGATATTATTTTCGTACTTTATAGTGCAAAAAATCTTCACTCAGGCTAGTAACATTATTGGAGTGTAAAGGTGTGACTCCCGCATCATGTTACAGTATGAATGTTTAGAAAATTAACTACTTATATAAATGCAACGCTAAATACTGCTTACAATATGTGAGATTTTAGTTTGTTTCCTGACTTATGTAATATTTAATAAAATATTTGTTTGTACACATTTTAATATTTCACTAAAAATGATTTCCTACTTAGCACATGGGAAATAATTATTTTATGTGACTGCGACTGCAAGTATGCACATCCCTGCAAATGAATGACGTAAGTGCAAACATTTGATGTCTTGATGTAATAGTAATATGATTAAAAAATAATATGGCTTTTAATATGGCTTGAATACAAATTTATAAATAAAACCTTTTTATACTGTCAAAACTGCATCAAATTGCATTAATTGTGGCTAAAATTACAGAGTGATATTTATATGAACTTACTATAGGTGGTTCATAAGTGCACATTTTCAATCGCTTATGATTCCTTAGAAACTTTGCATAGTGTATACACAATTTGAGTTACATTACAATGAAGTGACATTTTATTTTATAATGTTTAAATCAATTGTGTAAATTGTAACTACGAGTAGTATGTAGTCTAATAGGCGCCCATGCATGGTGACATATAAAATACAGTTTACAATCTTATAATGGATGGTGCAATATATGCAATAAAACACATTATTCAGTAAATAAATATGTAGAAAACGCTTGAAAAATAACGATTACCTACTAAACGAAAACTCTGCATGAAAATTTTACTGCCTTTTTAGTGGCATTTTTGTCCTGCTTTTATAAATCATTTATAATTTATTATTTACCACTTACTGTGTATAGTACCGACACTAGAAAAAATAGACCTAGTACAAGTATACTGAAGAAACGAAAAACACAGGAGTTATTCAGGGTATAATGTGGTAATAACATTTTTGGGTTTTGGGTAATGAAACAGCTGGAAATTGCAAGGCAAAAATTGCTATGCAACTTTGCACAGCAAATTTTGCAGATATATTTCTTTAATTTTTTTCCGTAGTAAATAAAACAATTATTTAATTAATAATTAAATTTAAATACATATTTTAGAGCAAACGTGAACATTTAAGTAATTAAACCGAAATATTTTCATTTCAGCGCGGTTTGGAAAAACCACTTGGGTAAGTTGTGTTAAACTTTTGGAACACACAAAACCCACCCAAAAAACCCATCACCACGAGTTTTTGACATTTTGCTTCCTGACAATGTTTCCATTTGTGTAGGTGAATAATAATAGTTTGCTTCCTAGTTTTAGGTAGCGTGTCAAAAGTATTCAAATTATCTAAATAATATTTTCCGACATGCAATTACAATCAAAAACATCGTATAAACATGAATTTGCTTTTAAGTTGCAAGTCAAATTGGAAAAAATAGTCAAACGGCGTCTATTTTATAGGATATAACGCTTATCCACTAACTGCTTTTCCTCTAAACAGCTTCAACTTTCTTAAACAAAAACAAACATTCAGGCGATAATAACTATCTGCATTTCAAAGCGCATAGTTCATCATAATTCTTCTTCAGCTATTAGAAATTGTTTAAAGACTTGTAAATTTAAAGGAAAATATTTTGAAAATTGCACGGCCAAAACTAAATCCTTACAACAATAAATACCTACGTTCGTATGTAAATTTCCTTACTAATTAAAAAATGGCGAGCAAATCATTATTAACAGCATTTATTAGGTGTTGCTCTGTACTCGACTACCTTAAAATGTCACCTTTTGTGTGGAATACAAAAACCAACACTTTAACAGGCGGATTTTCTAAATTAAAAAGCACCATTTGTGCAATACAGTCCATCTTCTATCTGGTAGGCAACGTTTACCTTATGATAAGACTTGTGACAAACTTATTTCGACCTGAGGAGTCAATGAACGTGTTGAGAATTATTATCTACATATACTTTCAACTTGTATGTTTTATGGTATTGCTGTCGAATGTATTCGTTCAATTTTATTGGAAAATTACCATACAACTAATAAACTGTTTAATTTTAACAGATTCGCAGTGGAAACGTAAGTACTGTTGCTTTAGAAATTTAATATGTCAAGTTTGTATAATATTAACATAACCCCTCTTCTCAAATTTTACATTAGTTCTATCACATTTCACAGGTATTAATTCACAAAAACATTATTTATATAGAATGGTTCCCGAAATGGCGTGAAGATAAAGAAGATCCTATTGGAATGTTTCTCACATTTATAATTTACTTGATACCTCTGTTGGCAATATTTTTAGGATATTTTACGCGTGTTTATTCCAATAGTCCAGCATTAATTTTAATTTCATATTTGCCAATTCGGATTTCATCGAATGCATTTTTCAATTTATTTACTATTGTAATCCTCTCTTGGTTTGTGAGTTACGCATTATACATTGTCATACTACTGATTACTATGGCTATCCTGGTCATTAGAATCTTGAAATTCTGGATGCAGTTCTTGGCGGAGTTTCTGCCTTCAAATTTGTTCACACAAACTGTTGAGGAAGATACAATTTCTTATTTCTCTTCAAAACCCGAACTTCTCGAGAATATCTTACCTCTGAATAGAAAAATGATTACAATGCTGAGATTGATTTGTATCGTTCAAATGGAAATTGCATATGTTTTCGCACCATTATTATTGGGCAATGTAATTATAATTCACATCATCGCGGCTTTTGTAATGCTCACCTTGTATAAAATCATAGGACTGCAATATTACTTATTTTTCCCCGCGGTGAATTTTTTCTTTTGTATTATGGAATTTGTATTATTTAGTGGCGCTTCGGAAATATTTTCTTTGTCTCAACGACTTTCCAAGCAATGGCTAATGCATGGTGACGTTTACATGAGAAAATGGATTCGCGCATTCCGGTATATAAGGATTGAAGTGGGACCCTTCTTTTTCATTAGTAGAAGCACAATTCTTACATTCATGTCATTAATCATTGGTCACACAATTAATTTAGTACTAGGAATATCCATGTAACTTTTTTCAATAAGTAAGCTATTTGTTTTTATATTATGTGTTTAGTATTAATTCATCTGTCATGTTTTACATAATATCTCCTCTTGCAATAAATAAAAGGGTACTTATATTATTGCCATTTCCAGCTGCCTGTTAAATTGTCACCTGAGTCAAATTTTTTCAATGTTTTGGTGATGTACTATAGTGTTCGATTTGGAAAATCCACTATATGCAGAGGAATTTCAATTTATTTGAATAAATGCAGTACATGATAATATATTGGGAACATTTTACCTACTTATGACGCAAAGACAAATAAATCAATAATATCCAGGTAAGGAAAAGTACCTACTGCTTACCCTGCACATATGTATGTACAAAGTCGCAAGTGGCAATAATATAAAATACTCCTCGTGTTAAGTTATTCTCTACAAACCTTGAATATCATAAACAACATTGTTTTAACAGTAGCAGTAAGAAATCTAATATTTATAATATATGATAAGCTGTTTAAATCGTAAATAAGACGTAAAAGTAAAGTATAATACGTGTCTATTCGGATATGACATACACTACAAACAAAATATGCTATAAAATATATTGTTTACCTAAAACCCGTAATAGGCAATACAGAAAGCACACAATGATAATAACTAAAACTGTATGAATATTTAATTGACCTGCTTAAAGTATATTTAACTAGAAAATTGTAGCTCTACTGAATGTAAGTATAGCACTGGTAATAATATTTCTGCTTGTAAAAATGAATACTTACCAGTTTAGAGGTACCTATTAACAGTTTGCACATGATGCATTTTGTTGTCGCAACTGAATATCCTACAAAACTTGTAAAATGAGTTTGCATTTAATTTGAACCTCAATTTGGAGTTTGAGTCACCTTGCACTAGTCATAATCCAATTGCAACAATACGTTAGTAATTCTTCTTTCTCAGTAATTGAAAATGGCGAGTAAGTCATTGTTAACAGCATTTGGCTGCTGCTGCTCTATACTCGACTACCTTAAAATGTCCCCTTTTGTGTGGAATGAAAAAACAAACACTTTAACAGGCGGATTTTCTAAATTAAAAAGCATCATTTGTGCGATACAGTCCTTTGTGTATCTGGTAGCCAACGTTTACCTTATGATAAGACTTGTGACAAACTTATTTACGACCTGAAGAGTCAATGAACGTGTCGAGAATTTTTTTCTTCATATACTATCAACTTGTAATGTTGATGGTATTGCTGGCGAATTTGTTCATCCAAATTAACTGGAAACTCATAATACAACTTATAAACTGCTTATTTTTGACAGATTCGCAGTGGAAAAGTAAGTACCTACTGTTGCTTTAACAGTTTAATATGTCACCTTTTTATAATTTCAATACCACTACCTCTCCTCTCAAATTTCATATTTTCCAAAACAAAATATTTTAGAGCTGTATTATTTTTTCCGACCTACTCAAGATATATATCAATCATCTACCAGGGACATATATAGCAATTTGTAAGGGGAAAGGGAGGCTCGAGCCGTCTGGGGGGCTGAAAGCCCAAAAAACTATGACATGTACTTAAAAATATTATATCCTTGGCCATTGACGATCTCATATTCAAATTTAGAGGCGTTTTGACTTTCAAAACTAACTACTATTGATATTGCAGCATTTAATATGTAGTGTACTGTTCATGCTGTATTAAAACAGTAGTTAGTCTAAAAGGTCAAAGTTCATGAAGGAGTTGACGGATTGAACCTATCTTCGAACTTATAGCCTTCTCATACTAGAACTCTAGTTTTCCGCATTATTAAGTAGCGCAAGCTACTTTATAATAATCGTGTCTACGTCCGTCCGTCCGTCTGTCCGTAAAACAGCCTTAAAAATACACTGCATTTTAAATACTGCTAAGTTAATTTAATTAATGTGTGGAAGTGAATACCGCCAAATATGATTTCTTTTGTAGCGCAAGCTACTTTATAGAAACGTTATGTCTGTCTGTCTGTGTATCTGTCATAGCAATATTTCTACAACGATTCAGCTGAACTCGTTCAAAGTGTGCCAAAACAGTTTCTTTTGACGACAGTTCAAGACAAATCTGTTGGCAAATCAGTTGACAAAAATAAACAACTAATATTTAGCATAGGTAATAAAGTATCTTACGCTACTTTATTACATCCGTTTGGAATGGTTTATTCCCAATAATATTTTGATAAAGTTGACTTGGAAAATTAATTAATTCACTAAATGTTTGTTTTTACAGAAGTGTTCCCAAAATGGCGTGAAGATAAAGAAGATCTAGCTGGAACGTGCCTTACATTTATAGCTTACTTGGCACCTCTAGTGGCAATATTTTTAAGATATTTTACGTGTGTTTATTCCAATAGTCCAATATTAATATTAATTTCATATTTGCCAAATTGGATATCATCGAATATATTTTTTAATGTATTTGCTATTGTAATCATCTCTTGGGCTGTTAGTTACGCATTATACATTGTCCTATTACTGTCCACTATGTCGCTCCTGACCATTAGAGTCTTGAAATTCTGGATGGAGTTCTTGGCGGAGTTTCTGCCTACACATTTGTTCACACAAACTGTTGAGGAAAATACAATTTCTTATTTCTCTTCAAAACCCGAACTCCTCGAGAATATCTTACCTCTAAATAGAAAAATGATTACAATGTTGAGATTGATTTGTATCGTTCAAATGGAAATTGCATATGTTTTCGCACCATTATTATTGGGCAACGTAATTATAATTCACATCATCGCGGCTTTTTTAATGCTCACCATGTATAAAATCTTAGGACTGCAATATTACTTATTTTTCCCTGCGGTGAATTGTTTCTTTTTTACTATGGAGATTGCATTATTTAGTGGGGCTGCAGACACACTTTCTTTGTCTCAACGACTTTCCATGCAATGGCTATTGCATGGTGACGCTTACATGAGGAAATGGATTCGAGCATTCCGGCATATCAGGATAGAAGTTGGACCCTTCTTTTTCATTAGTAGAAGCACAATTCTTACATTCATGTCATTAATCATTGGTCACACAATTAATTTGGTATTAGGAATATCCATGTAGCTTTTTTCAATAAGTAAGCTATTTGTGTGTGTATTTTACTTTTACTTTTAATGGATGAATGATATGAGGATACGATGCTAAAAGTATTATTAGATTATTATTATGTAGAAAGTCAGACACATGAAATGCGCTGATCATCATCATAATATATTAACATCCGCATTTATTTGTGGGGAACATTTTACTTACTGCCGACGCTATTATACAAATAAATCAATAATATCCAGGTAAGAAAATGTACCTACTACATACCCAGCACCAATGCACAAACAAAAATCGTAAATTGTTATAACATTAAACATTCTTCGTTTTAAGTTATTCTACACAAACCTTGAATGTCATAAATAACATTGTAATAGAAGTAGCATTAAAACATCTTGCCTTTATAATATTAAAAAGCGTTAATATTAAAGTCACAAATAAGTTGCATATACTACTTATTTACTGGATGTAACATATACTACTACAAAATATACCTAGCACTTTACATTGTATACCTAGCATAGGTAATAATACAGAAGAGACTTTCTGCAAGTACATATATAGTTAATATATATATATGTAAATAAATATATATGTAAATATATATGGTATATATGTAAATGTTTACCAAAACTGTATGAATATCAGTCGCGTAACTAGAATCACCGTTTGGCAGGGTCACACGGCCATTTTAATGGTATAAATGTTTGTATTCACGCGTAGCGCAAAAAATTTGACCATTTTTCGCCATTTTGGAGCGAAATTTTACAAATAAAATATAAAAATTTACAAAAATCAAGCCATATCTCATGATTTTTGGAAATTTCCATAATATCTCGTGTAAGTTCCTCAAATTTGGAGGTGGGGGATGCCCGGTCACCCTGTGACCCCCTCCCTAGACACGTCCTTGATGAATATTTAAATGACCTGCTTAAAGTACATTTGACTAAAAAACTGTAGCTGCTGAATGTAAGTATGTAGCAGTGGTAATAATATTCCTGTTTGTAAGAATAAATACCTACCTACATTAAACGAATAAATAGATTTTGTCCGTGATGCATTTTGATTGTCGCAAATGGACGTCCTACAAAATTTGTAAAAACATGAGTTTTCATTTCAGTTGAACCTCAATTGGAGTTAAAGTCACCTTGCACTAGTCATAATAGTATTAATATGGGCAGTGACCCGAGTGAGTAAACTAAACTAAATAAATAAAATTAAAATAAAAAAACGCTATTGTATTGTATAGTATAAGCTTTATTGTCATTCTATTCAGCCGAAGCTAATCTCCCCCAATAGACATAAATTGTAGGCATGATATATGTATATGGATTATATACATACTTATTTCCCAGTCGCTTTTTCCCTAAAGTTTGGTAGTCAACGTTGATATAAACAACAATCAAACTGTCTCTGTACACGAAACCATTTTGCGCCTGATACTGCTTCTTTGGTATTTAAATTTGATAGAACAAGTTTTAAAAGAACTGTTTTGGAAATTACAATACAACAATAACAAAACAACAAAACAATAAATACTTCATTTTTGCTAGTAATTTAAAAATGGCAAGTAAAACATTGTTAGCAGTATTGGGGAGAAGTTGCAATGCACTTGAATTTTGTAAAATGTCACCTTTACGATGCAATTCAAAGGAAAACACTTTAACAGGCGGATTTTCTAAATTAAAAATCGTCAACGGTTGGTAACTCTCTCTTGTGTTATTTGTAATCAACTTTTACCTAATGATAAGACTTGTTATAAATTTATTTCAACCTGAAGAATCAATGAACGTTTCAGGATATATTTTTCACATATACTATTACCTTGCATCACTCATGTTATTCTTTACAAACATGTTCATAATACTAAGTTGGAAAAATCTCGTACAACTGGTGAACTGTCTGATTGCAACGGATTTACAATGGAAAAGTAAGTAAAAAAATACAGATTTCCAATAAAATGGTAAAATGTTTCATTTATTTATTTAAACTATAATTGGCGATTTTGCTCAAGGAGACGGTTGCATTGCCTATAGATACACTGCATTTTAATTCACAGATTGACATGAAATAAAATATAATGTAACAAAATAGTTGACCTCTATACAAAATAATTCGTAAAAATTATACATTTTATAAAGCTTACATCCAATAATACAAGTATAGTTATTACATAATACAAATAAAGCCATTTTTTTAAACGGCCTAAATATCTATCGAACCAAACAAATTTGAAATATATTTTTATAATGGAAACCCATTTTCTATTATCAGTATCAAAAGCGACACATTTGGGACATTTTGCGGTGCTCTGATATAAAATCGGGGTAATTTTGGGTGAAGTGAGACACTTTTGGGTATCCTTGTGTTGACTTTAGTGGTAGCACCACATTGTTGTCAGTGGTAGGTTGTTGTATGGTTTGCTGTATGTTGTAGAGGTTGCGGAAAAAGTTTTTCCCCGTACAGACAGACAGACAGACAGGAAAGCATCTCACAAGATTTATCTTCGATAAATAATAAATCAATACTAAATAATAGCACTCAGTTTTGAACTCCACACCCATGAGCATAAAATGTGGTAATAACGTATAAATAATCTGATGGAATAACAATTTACAGAATTGTTTCCGAAATGGAGAGAAGAAAAAAATGATCTTGTTACAATGTTCCTGTCAATTCTATTATACCTTGTTCCTTTGCTCTCAATGTTCGTAACACTTTTTACTGCCCTCTATTCTGATAGTCCGCTACCAATTTTGATTTTTCTTTGTTGCCAAGTTGGCTTTCATCTAATCCATTTTTCAATTTATTTATTGTGTTCGGCCTTTCTTATTGTATGATTTTCGCCATGTACGTTCCATGCATGCTAGTCACCATGGGACTTCTATTTGTTAGAGTCATGAATTTTTGGATGCAGTTCTTGGCAGAGTTTCTTCCTTCACATTTGTTCACACATACTATTGACGAAAATACAGTTTCTTATTTCTCTTCAAAACCCGAACTTCTCGAGAACATCCTACCTTTGA
>JABASD010001758.1:0-34880 GCA_019776165.1 Pogonognathellus flavescens
TCTGTGACATAAATCATGATAGCACACACTTTTGAGAAAATAGAATCATTTCTTCCCATGCAAAATGTCTTTCAGTAACAATCACGAACACCTTTTAGTTCCTGACGTCTTGAAGGTTTGATCTTGAAATGCTCAAGGGACTAGATGTTGAATACGAGGCTTAAGAAGGATTTTCGTGTCCATTTGGTTAGCAGTAATCGACAGTTTTCAGAGTTTGTACTTCTATATTGACTGTGCTTATTGCTACACATGCCAGGCTCGTATCTAGGATTTCAACCTGGGCGAAGTTACTACTTCGAGCAATAAATGTGACGAAATAACTCAGGACCGCACACGGAAATCAATCTCTTGTAAACAAGGGCGTACCCAGGATTTCTATTTGGTGGGGGCACACAATAAATATTTAGTGCAATTTTTTGCTATTTTTTAGACATTTTTTGCCTTTTTCCCGAAATCGGGGTGGCACGTGCCCCCGGTGCCCCCCCCCTTTCGTACGTCCTTGCGTTGTAAAAATGTCCGCGAGTATGGCTAAAAATTTAGGCAAAACTTATGCTAAAATCAAATTAAAATGCCGATTTTGGCGATATTTTGGTATTGTGGAGACAAACTTCGCACTTTTCTCGAATGAAGGAGAAAACCATTTTTAGGTATATCGTGCTGTACCGAAAAGAATCAAGAATATCTAGTGAAATATCGAAATATTTAGCGGAATTAGCCTGTTGACCCCGCTCACTAAATACGGTCTTGATTATTGGTCTGAGTCTGTATAGCACGGCTTTATAAATAACTTTATTGTAATATTTATTATTATTATCCTTTAGTACATTAATGTATTGAGTTTTATTGAATTAAACAGAAATTGAATTTCATGCACTATATGATTTGGACTCTAAAATGGGTTACTCTCGGTGTCCTTTCAAGATGGTCTCAAATTTAATTTTTTGTCAACTGGGACAATATCAAGGGACAACCTAGAACGTCTTAGTCCTGTATTGATTTGGTTTAACAATCAGTTAATGAATTGAAATGAACATGCCTAATAGTACAGATATATTCTATACGAACCTTGGTTTCATACAATACTATCTGTACTAGAAAATAAATCCCCTTCATTCAACTCTGTTTACTAAGTAACGTATCAGGCAGCGCTACTAAGAAATGCATATGCAAATTCTATGTTAGCCCTCGTCAAGTTCGCGTCAATTGGCTGAAAACCAGTTAGCCTCATTGAGTGACTCAATAATGTCAGAATGTTACCGATATTAGGTGTGTAATTATTAATTATGTAAGAATAAAATGAATTAGGACATTCACAGGGACTATAAACGTTTGTTGTATTTTTATTTGAATTTTCATGACGAAAAATGTTATAAGGAGCGAGGCAGTATGGTCTACAGGTAAGTAATAATATCTCGGCCCTCCGTCTTGGAACCTCACCTGGCACAATATGGAGAAGTCCACGATAGAAATTGTAGAAGAAAAATCTTTTTGTGCTTTTAATCAAAAGCCGCAAAATTGTTATGAATTTTGTGGGTTTGTTCTTCATTTAATGCCCAATTCAGCTGTGAAGTCGGTTTTCCACAAAAAAAATTTTGTAACCGTAAAAAAATGAAAAGTGCTCAAAAGATGACAGTTTTCCAGCTTGTTTTGGGCAAACAAGCTAGTAGAGCGCACAATGATTTCAAGGGCGTACCCAGAGGGGGGCACGTGCCCCTCCCAAATTCCGGGAAAAGTGGAAAAAAATGTCTAAGAAATAGCAACAAATTGCCAAAATTTTCGCGAATGAAGTACAACAGCATGTTTATTATATTATATAAATTTAGCACATTTATATCAAAACAATTTTATAATAAATATTATTGTAACAATTTATGTTTCTTATTTTTGAACACCAGTCCAAGGAAATTATTTCCAACAGCACGTGTGCTGTTGGAAATGTGTACATCGATTCAGCAGCCGTGGTGTGGTTCCAACAATAATCTAAATAGAAAATGTTTTTGATGAAATGAAAATGCTATTTCTTCAACACAAATAATACGAGGAAATAAAAGAATGAAATGTTGTACACTTACTTGAAGAATCCAACCAAGTTTACTGACGATCCATGTCATTTCTCCCAGATGGGACAACAATGACACAAAAAAGCCAACAAAGTACAGGACTGACAGGATCTAAACAGTATAAGAATAAAATGTTTTGCATGCAAACTAGATTAATTAATTACGAATAATTAATATTTCAAAATGTGCATCTAAAAATCATTATTTATCAGAACATTTTACACGAAGGACAAACACTCCAGGCAGAGCAATTAATGCGTTTGAAGTAATTAATTCTGAAGAATTGCCAGTGGGATCCCACGACATTACTTGTCTCCAAATAACTCGTCCAGGGTGTTTAGAAATAAATAAAAGAATAGTGAGAATCACAAATACTCCTATATATGGACACGAGTCTTCTTTCGTCATCTCTGGAGTGTACAATGAGAAAAGTAATGACTCCGGCAACAACTGCGATGAAGAATGCTACAGGAACAAAACTGAAAAAACAAAATGTTTATAAAAAATTGCCAATGTTAATTTTATTTGAAATTGAAAAACGGAAATAAAATATTTATTTTGCAATTACTACATTAAAAATGCAGAAAGTATAGGGAATATAACAATTACCATTAATTGAATATGAACGGAAAATACAACAGCAATTTAAAATCCTCATAAAAGTAAATATAAAACCAGAAATATTTTGATTTGCCGATTCGACCATATTTTTGCTAATGTAGATGCTACTGGGGCCAACAGTCTTCGGAGTCAACAGTGGATTCGTCTCCCTATGCATTTTTTTAATATGAGGTAGTAAAAGAATGACCAATAGACAATCGCAGTCAATGTAATGAGCATTCCAAGTCCATCGCACCAATCCACGTTCATTCTATCTTCCCAAGAGTGGTAAATGGCTCCACACAAATACGCATTGTACAAAACGAAAATGGTAACTGAGAAAACTGTTTTTATTTCCATTTTATACTGCACTCCATAATTGGTAGTCCTATCCCTTATATTTTCAATTGCTCGAGCTAGAAAATTAGATGCACCGTCATATTCCAAATCTTCATGCTACCACCGAATTTGTGACATGATTTGTCTCATCGAAAGGCAGAACTTCTATTTTATGAACCCCATTCCTCTTAGCTCCTTTGTCATTTAATTTTGGCTACATTGTAAAGTAAATTACACATTCAATGTCTTTAAAATAAATGTACATGTGATGGAAGGATAAAATAATTTCAGTCTTTTGCGATAAAAGAATTAGAAAAGAATCAGAATTAATCAAATAATAGAAATTAATAACAGTTACAAAAAATAAGGCAGAATGAGAAAAATAATTAGTAAAGTTAAAATTATATATGAGGTAGTATTGGAATTAGAAAAATAATTAAGTAGAATTAGAATTAAAAAAGATTATACATATAAAATAAAATTAGGATAAGAATATGAATTACCGAATGCTCCAGAGAGACACTACTTAATTCTAATCCTACATTTTCCACTTTGAGTTTGAATAAAGATAGTAAAATTTCTCATAAAGTTTTTAATCCCTCTCTGTTTAAAGATTTTTCTTTCACATAGATATAAACTGCTATGATATCAATGCACACACTACAGTCAGTTCTCAACATTTTTTAAGTTTTTAAGCTAACATAGCTTGCAAATTTTTGCCAGTGGATTTTGTGACTAATAAATCAGGAAATGGTTTAGATTCATCGGGAAATTTTTGTAGGATATCGGGAAGAAAGAGTTTTTTCCAGCAGCGTTCGCTGGTGGAAATACCTCTCGATCCTGCGATCCAGGATACCGCGAAATTTCTTCTTACAATACAGGCAGAATTAATTAAGGAAAAACATTTGCGTCAAACATAGCTTGCAAATTTTTGCCAATGGATTTTGTGACCAATAAATCAGGATAGGGTTTAGATTCATCGGGAAATTTTTCTAGGATATCGGGAAGGAAAATTTTTTTTCCAGCAGAGTCACTATATCTCTTTATTAGTACCACCTATATCTACCGCCTATATATGCGTAATATTTCTTTAGCATTAATTGTCAATAGAAAGTATATAAGTAGTGGATGGTCCCGTTTCTTGAAGGTAATTTCGACACGCTTTCATATTGATATTCCATTGGTTTCATAATTGAAGAAATATCTTACAAAAATGTGAATTGATAATCTGATAATATTAAAGGTAAATATACATATGAAATATATCTTTAGTTTTAATATTACTAATAATAATTCAGAACGTATCAATCACAGTAACACGGTATTTCAACTAATGGACTTATCATATCTTAATAGCTTATGAGAAAAAGTCCAAAAATATTATGTGAAGTATTGAATATTCAGCTCTATATACCTACAGAGACTTATGGTTACAATTTTTGAGCTTGCTAAAAGCTAAATAAGCAAAATACCTACACATACGTAATTAATATGTATCTCACCATATCAATAATTCATTATTTTCATTTTACAATTAACAAAAGTTATAAATGCTCCTCACAATCCGTTCCTTGTCGTAGTCTTCCCATTAAATTCAATTATTGCAATGCTACAAGAATTTGTACATCAAAATATCAAAATGCCCATGTACTTAGCTAAATACTCCGTGCATGATGTCATGTAGAGTGGACTTGCGTTATTTTTCCAGGTTATTGTAGTATGGCACTAACACTATTACACCTATAGCAATAATATTACCTATATA
Source organism: Pogonognathellus flavescens (assembly GCA_019776165.1). NCBI lineage: Eukaryota > Metazoa > Arthropoda > Collembola > Entomobryomorpha > Tomoceridae > Pogonognathellus > Pogonognathellus flavescens. The sequence continues at coordinate 4,765 of JABASD010001758.1, forward strand.
CATGCCTCTCACTCTCACACTGTCATTATAACTGAAAATATGTTATACCGGAGGACCAAATGATATATACCTATAAGGAAATGATTCGGGTTTTGTTGAATCCCTTCCCGAAGACTCTTTCAGTGCTCCTACGTAGATTCGGGTCGTGAAATTCTCCCCGAATTGTAAACTGAGTCGGTTGTATTGAGTCATGAGGTTATGGACGGCCGATCCTCCCGCACTGCTACGATTCGTCACAGCAAGGCACACACTCGGCAATATTCTTCCTCCTGTTGTACATGTAGTACTCATTCGGTTCATGAACTCTGTGTGTGGTTAATCGTGTCTCCTATACACTTTTCGCCAAAGAAACCATGCACACTTTAACTTCCTGTCTTTTGCAATAATTATTTTCTTTGCTCAATCAATAATCTTATTTGTCCATTCATAGGATGGTAATACAAATTAGTTTCATGGGAGCAAATAGTTACTAATGTAATGATTCGGTGGGTTCTTTTGTATACATCACTGGAGAGAAATATATTCCATAGAAAGTTGAAGTACATAGTAAGATTTTAGATGAGCTGAGAAAACCCACACTACAATAGTACTTGAGTGCATGGCATTTGTTAAAGAAAGGAGAGTGTGTGTCGTGTGTGTGTTTTTAGCACAGAGAACCCTCATCGGCCAGTGTGAGTGGCTAAAGCAGCAAGTCTACTATTACAGCAGTTAGTAGTTCTGTGTGAGTGAAGCAGAGAGGATGGTCTTCTAGTATCGTTTTCTAAACACCCGTATGGTACTCCTTATACAACACATGTTGCGAATTAAAGGAACAATTCTTCGGACTTACTACTTCTGCAACACATTTTTCTGCTACATGTAATCTAGTGCAGAATTTTGTCCGGATTACATCATTCTGCTTTGTGCAGAATTTTTCTAACTTATACACAAACAAGACACTCATTGTTAACATTTTTCTGAGAGTAGAGGTGAAAGCGGTGCGGTGCGACAGAAGTTTAAGCAATTAAATTAAATTAGAGAAAAGAGTAATAAAATATTGCAACAGCAAATGCAGCATTATTTACACATGCCGGAGGAGTAAGAATACTTGAAAACCCACACAATCTCATCTCAACATACATTCGTAGTTTCCAATTAAGTTTTCTACAAATTCTATATACTTGCAAGAATTTAATTATTCTTCCCTTCACCGACAAAAGTTAGCATTATATTTATTTTAGTGTGCTACTATTTCGAAAATAGTAGTCCTAGTTTAAAGAGTTATCAACCTACAGGTTAAAGTGCAAGTGAGTAATACTGTTTTTAAGCAAGAGTATAAAGAATACTATTTTTACACAATAATGATTTAGACATTGTAGAGTTTTATATAAGTGCATAAATTGAAAAACAGTTTGTCAATTTACAAAAGATAATATTATATTAGTGAGAACTTTTTCTTACAACTCTTCTCGTACTACCACGTATCGGAGTGAAAAGAAACACAATGAATACCGACACTGAGCTGGAAAGTTTGATGTCTCATTTGGGTACGTAGCTTTTTTTCAATCTACACACATCTATGCTTTGTACTAATTATAATATGTATACCAAGCTGTGCAAATGTCCTTTGTCTCATTCTTGTTATTAAATTTAATGCTATTCGTTTATACAGATTATATTTCATTTCACTATTAACTGCTATAACAATTTATGTGACAATTTGCTTTAATTCTCGAACCTGATGCTCACATGTACGTGAAACTTAGGTTATAGTGTATGTGCTTAAAAGTTACATGAGAAGACTAAGAACACATTTAGGAAATTTACTTATTTGTTCAGATTTTGAGAAACTGTCACATACATAAGATCACAACATTTATCAATATGCTTGAACAAATTTTGGACCAGACTTTTCGTTTTCCTTATAGTGGAGGTGTTTGTACACATGCACAAGTGCAAACAGAAAAATGAGCAAGCATGAACATTACCAAACAAACAGATATGAAACAGATATGATATAGTAATTCAGACAATCGTGTAATTATAATGAAACTGAATGTTTACATATTGTAGTTGAACAAATTGAGATTACGCATTATTTGACAGTAACAATAATGAGGGTAACATTATTTGACTGATAACCTGTTGTCAATATTTAAGTCAAATGTCAACTGAGTAAATAGAAAGAAGATGGATACAGGATTCAATACAAGCATAATATTACCGATTGAAAATATGTTTAGACCAGTTTAGACTATGATCTGCAAATATTGATAATGCTACTACATATGCGAAGTACAATGAATTACACATAGTAACATCATAACATGGTCCGTATAATTTATTTCCAGTGGTTAATCTTAGACATGACATAATTTAGTAATTAATAAACATGCATGGAATTCACTGTGCCAGCATGCACACGGTTCATTAAATTATGTACATACATGCGAACATTTTTCTTAACTGCATTTATGTACAGATTAAATTATAAATGTAATCTACTACTGTGCAAGTAAAGTTGTGTATAAAAGCATAGCAGACTGGATTACAATTAAGTTAGCTCTGTGTAAAACTGAAACCGGAATTTCCTTAAAATTAGTGATCAACTTATACTAATGTATTAAAAGATAAATAATTCCACAAGTTGGTACTATCTCACCATTTTATGGTTGAATGCTGTCTTTGTTGCGTCATCCGATAATACACATGAAATTTACACAGGCATTAACCACTGCACATCCTTTATCTCTGTTTGCGGAGTCATAATATTATATTAACATGACGCATATCATGTAAACTGCTTACTTACCATGTAAACCAACTAACAGGGAGCTATTGAACTTTAATGCTTAATGAAGTATAAACTCCATATAGTGCATACTGCATAATGTCTCTATATTTGTATATTTGATACTAGCCTGAATGAATAGTGGTCACATCGCAAGTTAAATAGTGTGACATTATCAGGAGAGTAATTAAACTGAATACTTATTGTAGAACATTTATTATTGTCATTTCATTTCATGTAGGATGATATACGAGGAAATACTTTATCGCTCAAGCTGGTTTTAAAACTGGATATTTCTGGTTCTTGTAATCTCAGTCTGCTGCTTGCATTCGCTAATGACTTTTGACTTTTCATTAGAAAGTGTTATTCATAGGCACATAATAAAACGTAGGCAGAAAAGAGGATCATGTTATAAACGGTGTTTGTATGAATGTATCCACACAGGGTGTGGAAAATTTTAATGCTCGCACTTGTTTGCCAAAAACCGAGTTTTGTAATGGTAAAAGGGTTTTCTGATATTTTATTACGACACGTTTATTAATGCTCACCTTGATGCAAGATATAAATAGCTACATCAATTTGTACTTTTACGTACTTAGGTTAATTCTTTTATAAATAGGTTGAGCTTTTAGCTTATATTTATAAGTTTATTATTATTGTTAGGCATTCAGTTAGATATTGTGCTAAAAATTTCATTTTATGCAAACATAGAATTCAGTCGCAGTGTTTTATTGCCTTAATCAAGGCTAACTAGATCTCCTTGGCTTCCTTGGTTTTGTGTGAGTTTACCTACAAAAGCAAGGAGCTCTAGAGTGTCTCAAACTCTAATCTAGTTAGCCTTGCCTTAATTCAGGACAAGGCAACTATGTAGATATTAGATATCCAGATCGCATATTAAATAAACTAGACCGAAAGTAATAAACCGGTTTCATGGATGCAGGATATATACTTAGTCTGTATTGCTTCATATTTCAATCCGACACAAAGAATGCATAATTGCAAAATGCAAGCTTAAGGTTTCATGTTATATCAATGAAATAAATTTAACATTTAATGTCGTAATAATTGGTATTAGGTAGTATGGTTCAAAATCACTGCTTTATTTATAACCAGTGAGGTTATGGTTATTAATCTTTTATCTCCACAATCATTAACGCATTAGATGCATTAAAGGTTTCGCCGTATTAAAATGTGTTATCACGTAGTAAATCCTGTAAAACTTTCATTGCTATTCGAAAAAATATTTTCACTGATTTCGGAAAGATGGTACATTGTTAAATGTGAATGTAAATGTTTCATGCTTTATTTATCTCATTTGTTGTCAACAAAACAAGGTATTGGCTTTTATGCACCCTGTGAAGTTGAAAATGTTGCACATGAGACAAAATTATTTTTGCTTGCAATGTCTCTGTATGAATTTGGAATAGCGTGTGAGCGTGGGTATAGAAAAAGATGAATAAAGATGAGACTATCTGACTGTGTGTATGTTGTATTGTATTACAGGAGACTGGGGAACCTATCAATTCCGTCAGCACATTTTGCATATCCTGTCTGCCTTCTTGGCCGGGCTCCATATGCTCTCACTCACTACAGTTGTACCGACTCCTCCACACAGGTTGTCTTATTACTGTCTTTTCCATTCTTCTGCCATTCTTTATGTTCTCAGCCAACTCTCTGCTTTGTTCTTCAACTCTCAGTCTGTCTGAAGAGTCACTTAACCCGAACTGAACTCCTCTCTCACAGTAAATAAAAAAGTATAATAAAATACCACATTGTTGATACTCGTTCAGATATTATGTAACGTGTACGTATATTTAAACCTTCTCATTCTTAAATATTTATCATTCAGAAAAAACTTTCACAAACAATTATCTTGATTTCTGGTGAATTCAATCTGTCCACATTTAATCCCACTTACATTACAGTCACGACATGATCCCCGTCCAAGGCTCATTTAGAAATGCATACATTTATTTATACTTGCAGACAATAATGATCTTGCGAGACGAGATGCATTTCCGGTGATAGCTTTAAAACGTCTCATTTAGTCGTCACAGTTTCAGACACCGTGAAGAATCCTTTTAACTTACAAATGATCCTGCGTACATTTATGTAATTCAATTACATTTAAAGATCCATTTCTTTTATGTATTTTTGCATGTTCTGTACATATAGTAGCATAATTTGTATTTTTATATTCAAAGAAGACACAAATAATCTAAGTAACTAAATAAGAAATGGAAGAAAATATTTTTATGAAGGTTTCTTTTGTCGGCGACTTAAGACTGAAAGAGCATAATATTGTTGATGATTTCGCTGTAAGAAGTTAATGCGTAGTAGAAGTGATCGCATAAATACATTAAATTATTTATACCCTTTAAGGTATACATTTACATGTTACATACGAAAATAATAATTATGAACAAGCTATATAGCATAGCGAGTGAATCGAACAAACATGCAATCATCTAAGAACATTGATATTGTACTACACTACCATTCTAATATATTATTAACACTCTTTTGCCACCCTAGTGCTTAAATTAAGGTATAATTCTCATAGTGCAGAAGAACAGCATTCATTTTATAGTTATTTTCAAGCTAAGAATTAATTTTACTTAAAATTACAGTAATTTACTTTTACAAACATGTTATTACGTGCATCGGTTAGATTTTTATCCAACCAAATAAAGAAAAAGAAAGAAAATTGTAGTAATTATTTTTATATGAGGATAAACTCGATGTATGCTATGTAAAAGTTATAATATAGAGAAGTGAATGAAGACGGTGACACTCTGAAGTGTGTTTGCATAGTCGAACAGAAATGTCAATACAATGCGACGCAGTAAGAGAAGTCTGCAGTGTGGTAGAATAAATAAAAGCTGCAAGTGAGAGTGAGAAGGAAAGCAGAAGTAAAAAAATCGTCTCGTGTTCTTATTCATACGGGTTTTAGTACAAACGCCGACTCTGGAAAAGTACAATTCACAAATAGCACAAGAAGAAATGTATTTTTAATCTGTTCCTAGCTATTTCGGCGTTAACGAACTTATCTATACGGAATATACAGACTATGCAAACACGTGTAGGTGCCAATACAATCGAAGCTATACCAATCTTACGTAATACTATACTATAGGCTTGCCGAAACCATTATTGCGTTCTTTATAATTATTTGTCCCATGTGTACACACGATCTAATTTTTGACCATTGACGTAAGTAGATTGATGAAACTGTCAATAGGCACTTAAGACATTTCTGATTAAAGATAATAATATCCCCAATATACGTTTTATCGGAATTTTTGTGCTAATGGTATAGTTGAACTATTTTTGTTGCAATTTATTATAGCCGCTGATGTATCAGTAATTTTATTAACATTTATTTTGTCAAACTTAGTCAAACATGATTAATATTCCTGTACATTTTGATTTTACCTTAATAAATACTAGTTCTACTTAAACTTGTCCTTTTTGACTATTACCTATAGCCTATATCGTAATATTGTACAATAGTTTACCTTAAAACGTTATGCGATAAAACTTAACTGTTAACGAAGACAATAACGAACCGTAAAGTTGGGAATACAGATATAAGTGTATATTCTGATGCATACCAAGAATTTATAAATTGGAAGAATGTTTTCTTGGATCAATGAGTTTTTCTAAGATGTTTTGGATAGATAATGCTACAAGACAATGTTAGAATATGACATACCGGATGTACCATAATTATCTAGCGTGTACTTACATGCGGGCATAATATTTCTGAAAATCACCCAAATGCGTATGAAGCCCGGAATGTCAAACATATTTGTATTTGCATAAGATTTATAAATTATATTTTAGTACACGCATTTTTTGGTCATCATCTGGTAATGTTAAAAATGTTTTTGGATTTCAGATGTTTGATAGAAGAGATTGAAAATGCTTCAGAAGCCGTATTTGCACAGAATCAATCTTTCCTGGAACAGTATGCTCCTTTCAAAGACGGAGTTGCCGAATCTTGTTTTCGCTTCGATGCTGAGACAAATGAAACGGTGTCTTGTTCAAAGTTCGTATTCGACAACACTTACTACAAACAGTCAAAAGTTATCGATGTAAGAATTCCTTTTAATTTATGTACCTCCTATACCTCTATCTGTAAGTGCTACATACAACAGAGTATCACAATCTCAATCAATTACACATGCAATTTAACTGCATGCTCAATACAGAGTCATGCAATGCATAAATTATCTGTGCAATTAGTTCACTTCATTCCAAGCTTTAAACCAGCATGGTTTATTGAACCACAGCGAAATCCTATTGTGGTCGAATTTTTATTTATCTACAAAAATGCACTAATCCATTTATTCAGGTTTCCGGGTGTTTGCTTAAATATTAAAAGACTTTGGCAAATAAAAATATCTTTGATTAAGTTAAGCATTGCATTTTGTACATTTTCTGATTTGTTTGACCTTTCACTTGTGACAGTTGGATCTTGTGTGTGAGAGAAGATGGGAGCGTGCCATGATTCAATCCATTTACATGTTCGGCGTTCTTATCGGAGCAATTGTGCTGGGACCTTTGGCTGACAAGTAAACAAACTCATTAACTTTTACACTTTCCACCATAAGACCATAACAAGTGTAGGAACTGCTAATTAAATTAACGTCAGAATAGGGATGACATAATTTTCCTCTTAAGGTCATAATAATCTTGCGATAATATTTATTAGGTACAAGAGAAGGGAAATTACAGTAGCAACACACTTCTAAGTTTTAGTGTCTATAGAAAGACGCAATGCAAGATGTAATGCATATCTTCCATTATGGAATTAAAATCAAATGCTTTTGGATATAATTATTAATATTACTATTAAGGTTAAAAAATGTTGTAAAGTCAAGGACAAAAAATATAAGTGATATTGCAAATTCTGAATTTTTCTTGTTTCAGATCATTCTAAAGAAATAGATACAGTACAACTTTCATTCGAAGCGAATTAAGCATTCCATTTTACATTTGTATTAGCTGATCTTGTTCCCTTACCATATAATTATTTTTACTCGTACTCATTTCATTAATTAGCATTGCTGTGATGTGCTGTAGGGCATAATAATATAGTTCTTGTTGTTAGTTCATATACTGTCAGCACATAGAAATATATAATTTATTAATATCTACTGCAAAGCAGTTCCTTCCAAAGTTTTAATCAGAAATAATTGGCGAAGTTTGCATATGAAATGAGACACAACTCTGTTAAAGTTGCGAATTTGTACTCCGCTGGCAAGCTGTGAGGTACATGAATTTTCAGGATGATTCTTATGTGCATCATAACTAATAATTATGCTTTGTGGATAGGTACAAGTTATAAAAATGCAATGTAATACTTTCAGGTATGGAAGGAAGACGATTTTCTACGTTTCAGGACTTCTACAACTTTTTGCCGGCCTTATCTGTGCCTTCATACCTTATTTTTCCATATACTGCCTTACATTATTTTTCTATGGTATGTTTGGTTCCGGAGGGGCGTATGTGACTGGATTCGTTCTTAGTAAGTTTTTATATGGTCTTATAAAACTGCTCTTCGACAATTAAAAAGAATAACAACACAATAGTATCGTCTGGTTGCACATACTATAATTGCACAGTCGTAATGGGAAAATTACTTGACAGAAAAATTATTTGAACAGAATGATAATAAAAGTCTCGAAAATTATTTGCATTCTTGTTACATTGTACATTGCTTCGCACATTATTCATTGTGCGAAATTTTCCCATTTAATTATTAAAACCATTCCCCAACATTTTTGTATTAAATTCTTTTAGAGAATTAATAGTAGAAGATTTAAAAGAACTGTAAATATAGCTGTAAGGAATTATGTCACTTAAGGTACATTTTTGTTTCGGGGTATTCAAGGAGAGATGAGCGAGTGTTCAGATTTTTTGTTTTATTTTCTCAATTAATAATTTTAACAAATGCATAGTATTAGAAGCAGAGTAAAAAAATAGTGAAGGAAATGTAAAAATACATTTAGTATCAGAAAATGTCAAAATATATTTAGTGTCAGAAAATGTAATGTTTATTAGAATAGAGATTATATATACGCTTCACGCTTGTATATATATGATATTACACGATGTATGTAATATATATTTTAAAATTCATAAAATGAAATAGGTAGGTATTACACTAAAGGACTATGATTGATCTTTGATCTTCATTTTGAATGCAGCAATGGAATTAGTCGGACCAAGTAAGCGGACTTTATGCGGAACTGCTTTCAGCGCTGCGTTTGCCTTCGGAGTTATGGTTGTTGCCATCTGGGGATACTTCATTCCTAATGTGACTACACTTCAAGTTATCTACGCTTTACACAGTCTCTGTCTTATTGCTCATTGGTGGTTAGTAATCAAATATCATCCTTTTTTTATTTCCAATAAATGTTTTTCGGACATTAGTCTTGTCTGTCCTGAGCCAAGGGCGTATCTACGTATAATATAAGCTCCCCGGACTTTGTCAGATCTTGGGGGAAAAGGTTACTTGACAAACATAAAGGCTAAAATTTGAAGATTTTTAGCTTACGATGTATGAGATGAGCCCAACATCCTAATACGCTATTGCCAGTGGCTTGTAAACAGTTTTACATCAGGACATCTGCGTTTGCCGTGTTAGCTTTTGCACTTTACACACAGCTACAATTATGTAGCAAATCAAAGTCCAAATAGATCACGATTTTATGACTCCCTTGATAAAAGGTGGAGGATTTATTATGCGGCCAAGCCAAGTGTACATAAAATAAAAATAACAGATGTGAAATATGTCACTTATTGCACCGAACTAATTGTGGTTGTATCTGTAATCTTAAGTAAACTTTGTCTTAATGGAAAACTACACAATTTTTTTATCTCTTCTCCAATGTTCTTTTCTATGTCATCCAGGAAAAGTTAACCAGTTTATTTTTCTGGCAAAGAAAGAAAGAAAAATTTGTCGATTTAATCTACTATCTTTATCTTTTTCAACTGACACTATCTTTAACTTGGTTTTAAATTCCTGTTTTGTTGTAATTGGATTCAGTTTTTATTCTACAATTATTTAAAAACAGTGTTTATATTTTTTAATCATTATTTACATAAAAATAAAAGCAAGGGCAAGCCCAGTATCTAGGTTTAGGGGGCCGATCTAAAAGTGGTACTCTTAGAGGTATACTTCCTCTGCTCTGCTCTTAGAGGACCAAAAAAGGCAAAAAAGAGTTAATTTGTTTACGTCGGCCGCAAGTAACCTTTTTTCCGAAATCTGGGGCACGTGCCCCCCTTTTCGGTATGTCCTTGAATAAAAGCGACCATAACCCGAAATGATGAAATGATACGATGAACGAATAACTTATTTTTCTTTCTTTTGATTTGAATGAAAAAGGTTGGTTGATGAGTCGATTCGTTGGCTGTGGGGACAAGGTCGTATAAAAGAAGCGGTGGATATTGTGGAAAGAGCTGTGAAAGTGAATGGCTCAACCTTGACGAGGAAATTCGAAGGAAAAGTAAATACTACTAATAAAGAGGGAGATGAAGAAGAATCCGGAGGATATGGCATCTCCGATTTATTCAAAACACCCAGATTGAGATCTCGGACGTTGAATGTTGCTTTCAACTGGTTTGCCAACAGTCTTGTTTACTACGGACTGTCCCTGAATTCTGGAAGCCTTGAGGGGAATCCCTTCGTCGTGCTTTTCCTTATCGGATTAGCAGAGTTGCCTGGTTATTTAATTGTGATATTCCTAGTCGATTTAACTGGAAGACGATCTTTGTGTTGCACACTCATGTTGTTCGGAGGATTTGCTTGCATCGTCGTAGCATTCATCGCCAAAGGTTTCATGACATTCTCATTTACATTAAAATCCGTCATTCATTTATATATCTATGTAATTTATGCAAATCATTGTTGTTTTTTCATGGACAGTTTCTGTATAGGATGTCTTGTTGTATTTTTTCAAGGTTTGCTTGTTACTATCATCGTGATGTTTGGAAAGATGGCTATTGCAGGATCGTTTGCCGTAATTTATAATTATACAGCGGAACTTTTCCCTACGGTTGTTCGTAATTCAGCTGTTGGTGTCGGTGCGATGGCCGCCAGATTTAGTGGCATGCTAACACCCTTATTGACTCTTTTGGTAAGACAATTTTAAATTGCCTAAGCTAACATTAAGTAATGACACTAATGAATAATCATCCTAGAAAATAAACAGATTAAAAGTGGAAACTTGTGTTACCTTGCAAAATTGCTTCATCAATTTGTTTCATTTTTATTTTGAAATTAATGTTGTAAGAACTGAAAATAGAAAAATAAGCAACAAGCGTTAGATTGCAGTTTTGTGCAAGTAATATAAATACTTAATATTATTCTCTCGATCTTTACTTTTTTCAGGACTCAGTGGATAAGCAGCTACCAACAATTATTTTTGGCACTGTTGCAATCTTGGCAGGTGTGCTTGTATTGCTTTTGCCTGAAACACTAAACAAAGAAATGCCACAAACGATTGTGGATGGAGAAAATTTTGGAAGGTGAGAATGCAATTTTTTTATTCTGCCGCTTATAAATAATGTATGAGGTAAAAGACCTTGGTCACCGAAAGGAAAAGTTTGACTAACGGGAGATCGTCGGGAAAGATTTGAAAAATATATTTCTTTTGTCAAAAGATTGTTCTCGTACCTATTAAAAAGAACATATTATTAGTTTAATTCATTCATTTGCCCGTAAAGTTCGTCAAAAGTCACAATAGACATAAATATTTTACTTTCTCAGCTATAATTTTGTAGTAAAATACCCTAATCAATACAAGGGCATAACTACGTATGAGGTCACCGGGCTTGAAACCCGAATTCCGGAAAAAAGGTGTTGTGAGACAAAATTTGCGGCCGAAAGCCCCAAATTTTGACGTTATTTTAGGTTTTCAACCCCCCCCCCCACCCCCCCCCCCTAAACGGTTTGAGCCCCCCATTACAAATTTCTAGATGCGCCCCTGAATCAATTAATTGAATGTGGAATGGGAATAAATACATTAGGTACTAAATGTTGAAACACGTGCGTGGAGACAAAAACCTCGAGTACAATGGATGTATGAGAATAGAAATGATATTATAATATTCTAATGTACCTATATAGGAAATATAATTATGTATACATATGATTATAGCTAATCTGATTTGAGTATTTCTTTGTATGGCTTTCCAGGGGAGACACAGGCTTCAAGACATGTGCCAATTGTCTGAAAGGACGTCGTCAACAAAGCGAACCTGAAGTTGGCATCCGGCTTCACCAAGAACAAACATCTCATTTAATTTAATTTATCTAATACCTTCTACGAACTGCGTGCTAAACTTATGGAAGTTAAACGATAATAGGATTATGTATTCTACTGTTTGGCCTACTAAACAACATGGAAATAGAAATAGAGTGACAGTGCAGATCAGATGAGACAATTATTATAGCAGCGCAATATCTTTATATCACTTTAATTAAAACTGCAAATAATGTGCCTATATTATATTCGCCTTATAAAATGATATAGTAGACTTGGCATATTATGAGAAAATTACATTTGTCAATGTCAACACATCGCACTCTCATATTATGTTGATGTAATTTTATAAGAATAATAATATGTTAGGTGAATGATGCTGATGCTATTTTAAGGGTAGTAACATCTGTAAAAACAAATAAATCTTAACTATATAATAATATAGTAAACTAAAATACTTTTCTTACGTTTCTGTAAAGTATGTGTTACGAATAAATCATAAACTATAATATAGGTTGTAATATATTATCATTAGAGTGTTTGCACGATTTCAACCAAAGAACAACCTAGAGACAGGAATAATAAGCAAATTAATCAATTGTTCTCATTATTATGCACCTACAGCTGTACTACTATTAATGCAACTTACCTACGAATCAAATGATTGTTCTAGTTGATAATTACGTAATAATTTCAGTTTATGAATCGAAATACTAACCGTAAATATTACAGGAGTAAGAAATTTTTATTGATTTAAATGTATATTATATATCTAATAACTAATAAGTGTAATATTAAATATGTTATATCATAATATGGTTAAAATGCAGAATCATTATTCATTACTTTCATTTTATAGGAACCATTTTACAATTTTGTGTAGTAAAATAGAATTTTGTCAAAGTTGAGTAATTGCATGTATTGACTGGACTGTATTGTATTCAAACATTTGTACCATAATAAAAGTGTGTTTCAGTTCACTTAAACGTTACGATCATAATTATTTACCACTATGACTGAAATTTAGACCAGCAATTATAATTTGTATACAATTGCTTACCTGGTGGTCCTAGGATTGAGAATCGTCATATACACCCTGTACTATCCTCCTGTAAATTACATTTCACATATTATGATTGTGTGAATATCATGACAAGGAATTAACAAATATTTTTGAATTGAATATTTTGAAGAGGGTCATAAAATTGTATGAGCTACCGCTTATTTTAATAAAATTATAATAATAATTATAGTGCAGCTAGAATTGAAATAGTTGAATAATTAAAATAGGAAATCATCAAATCCAATAATTCATAAAAACTTATACAGTGATTGGAATGTTGGTAATCAAAGTAAGTTTATTCCTTGGCTTTTTTGGGGCGGCTAACCTTCCATGATTTATTTATTCTCTATTAGGTCGGAGTCGTACGCACCATCATCATACACATACTAGGGGCACGTACACCCCTCCAAACGAAATTTTTCGTACATGTCTTTGTCTTTGTTATAAAATTTAATTATTACACTAGAGCAGAGGTACTTCACCGAATCCTGGGTACGCCATTGCTAATTACTACGGTTAAAATTAATGTATCGTTAATATTGCTACTTTGTTAAGATGATGGTGTTCGGTTTATCGTTGTATACATTTAAGTGAGTAGGTAATTAGTTTTAATTAACGTAGAAGCTGAAAGTAAGCTGTTGGAAGGAAATTAAATTATAATAAGTAATCTTGGGGGATATGAATTCATTACTGTGCTATAATATCAGTTCCAGTTCAGTAATAATAACTATGACGTCTATTTATGTCGAATGCAAACAGCTAACAATAAGCTGATGAATATAACCAATGATAAGTCAAAATCCGGTTCATCATCGGTTTTTTTACACTGCACTTGTGTACTTGTAGCATCATAACAGTTTAGCGAAGACTACTTAAATAACACATGCTCCGTTGTAAGTACACTACGTATGTTATATAATGCATTGTATAGTAATAAATCATCATTATTGTTATCCGAATATTGTTGTTAAATATAAATAAATAATGATATGTGCTATACATTATGATATACTAATTGTATGTACCTAACCTATAACATCCTGTCAATTTTCATTTTCTGTTTATTTATTTATGATTATTAAGGTGTTTCTGATCTGTAGACGCCTCATTTAGTAATGGATCATTTGCATGAAATGTAATTACTAAAACCAAACTAGGCATTTCTTACAATCCGTCATATCAGCGTTGGTTAATGTCTTATGACATGACCTTGGCTTGGATCATAATAATATTTATTTATGTATTGCCAATTCAGACTGGTATTTTTCAGTGACTCCAGGTACCTATTCAGCTCATTTGTAATAAAAATTAAGTCTTTTCAAAATTTATTTGAATTAGCTTAGGTAATGCAATTCTTATTATTGCAGCTTTTTTTAAATCCTTCCTTGAATTAAAATAATATAGAATATTGAGTTTTTTTTAAAGACAGTGAAAAAATTAAACAGACATACGAAAGGCATACGAAAGTAAAAAGATACAGTAATAGTGGCAATAATTGGTAATTCCTAATTAATTTTGAAGATTTGTAGAAATTGACCTTTATTTATTGTTTTCCTTATTTTCGTGTAATTACCTATACGTAAGTAATTATTGTCAACGTGGACTGTGTGGACTCACCCAAATGACGTATTTATATAAAACACAGTTTCTCAATCAAATCAGTCTTAAATATTAAAAGAACAGATTATTGAATAACAAGTTACTATTTTATCATTATCATAATATACAATTAATATGCAAAAATTAATACCCTTTCTTAGACCGATTACTAGTATTTTCATACTCCAACAGTATAAGTAAGAAAATTAATGAACCTTACTTAATATTTAATAATGAACAGATAATTCATAAATAGTTCTCAAAGAATTAGCAAGCGAAAATGAAAGCAATCGACAAACCACAAGAATATTACAAATTAAACGTATTAACTATTAACCGTGGTCAGAGAATATAATATTATATTAATTTATTATCGGTACTAATTAGGGCTTATTCAATTCATAAAGGAAACCACAAGACAGAAGATAATATGTGTACATTGTAAGATGAATTATAAAGCTATATTATTCTGTTTGCGGTCAAAGAAACACTGTGCCCTATAAAATTAATTGGTACAAATTTAATCAACTTATTATTATTACTTCGGCTGAAATTGTTCAAAAGATAGGCAATGACTCTTTCAGTGTACTATAAGACAGTTGTCTGTACTAAAAACAAATGATACTTTTTTCAAAATACGTCATAAATTTAATCGTTTTATTTATGATTTTTGTGTGTGTTTGACTCGATAATTTTTGGTAAAATAATTTAACACACCTGTAAAAAAATTGTGTTCCACAGTTCAACCCGAAAGGATACATTTAGAGGAATATTATACCAATGACGTATTCGTTGAATTCTGCACAAGTTACAAAATGAAGGTCTTAAGAGGACTGGACAGCATTACAGTGCTACGAAATTGTTTATTTTTATTGTTTTACACTGAAAATATTCTGACTACTCTGGCATCAGAAAAAGTGGAATGTGAAGCCGAAGCCTATTCCATTTATGAGAGTGAACCTACATCTAATTTGACTTTCCAATGTTCCATACGCTTTACGAATGCGAAACATAAAAACCGAATTGGCTCCAGTTGCAGAAATTACGACAATAAAAATAACTCGTTGGTAGTAACAGCCGTGGCTCCTATACGCAACCTCTCATTTGTTTGCACTTCTAATTACGCCATTTCGGTTAAAGTTGATTTTGCAAACGGAACTGTTCTTAAGCCATACTTGAAAATGAAATGGGGCAGAAAATTCACAGACTTTAACAATCAATCAACATACTCATATATTTTGAGAATATTTCCATCTGAAATTCCTTTGAACTGGGAAACAGGCAATGCAGTAATGTACACTCTGTCCAGTGTTCGATTCCCAAATGAGACCATTCAAGTTCTTTGGTTTTCATTAGGTAAGCATGTCATGTTTTAATTTATAAGTAGAAGAAATATACAGGAGAATGGCGAACCTGTACCTATATCATTTTTTACCGTACAAAATACACTTCCAACTTTGGAGATGGGATTTTTAAATTTTATTGTATTACTAATGGATTGATGCCTGATATTGCAGGTTCATATCATTCCACCAAGTCCAAAAATGCACTACCAAAAAATAACATTGTGTATTGGATGGGTGACACTAATAGCAGCAAACCGAAGTTGACAATGTCGGATGTGGAGATATTTATCCCGTGTGTTTCACCTTTTAGTGTTGAATTATACAAGCATGAAGCACATTTATCATGGCGTATGAAAAATATTTCTCCTGCCATCGGTGGATTTTTAGTTAGCACAAGAGACGATGACGATAAAGCAGAATATGGATGTCGAATATCGCAACTAAATTCCATGCTAGAGTCACGTATGAATATTACTAATGCTACTGCCTACTTCAATGCATACTTGAATTTTACTGTCATACAGTACCCAGGTAAGAAACTATTCATAAAAAGAACCAAAGACAGATTTAGAGTCTGTAATTATTTCTGTGTGCGTGGATATTTGGAGATGGAGATTTAAAAGAATCTTTGTTGGAATTTTATAACGTTTTTTAAATTTTTAGGTCTGACAGCTTCAGTAGACATTTGTCACGACATGAAAAAGAATAATGCATTAACTCCGTCATTTGGCTGCAGCGCTGAATCTTTTACTATACGGAATAATTCCGCATTTTATGATTTTTATGGTGTGCATTTTAATTTCAACTGTACGTTACAGTTGAAATTAACATGTCGGTCGTCGGCTTTCAATGTGACTTGGATTTCGTATGAAAAGGACAAAAGGTAAATAAATCCAATTTAGTAAAATATTTTCGTATACATCCGTCTTCAATTATAACAGTCAAACTCTTAAATTTAATTTTGCATAGGATGCAGTTAAAACCGGTGAAGTATGAAAGCAAAAGTTTGCTTAAAAACCGGAGTTTATATTCGGCAGAATATATCATTCCTGTTGACAAAATAAACATGCGCTATTATGGATGTGTCCACGTCAGTAATAATTCGAAATGGCTGCAAAATTGGAATGCACAGAGAATAAGTCAGCAAAGCTGCTTTGAACTATTTAAACAATAATAAGTGTGTAAATAATTCTTGGGTATTTTATTTATGGCTATGTTTTTTCTAAAGATTCGTCAGTGAATAAGCAATTACCACTGCATCATAATTCCGGCACAGGCAAATTCCAATGTACCTTAGCATATCGCAACATCCAGCAGGAATCATGCGATAATCCTTTAATTTGTAAAATTCTCACAAAGATGATAACGGTAAAAATATTATTTCAGTCATTTAGTATCACCAAGTGCATATAATATTTTTTTCCAGTAAAGAAATTGATTTATTTGACACTTTAGCAAAAGAACGCAACTGTGGAATACAACTACTGTAATGTTGACAAAAGAAAGCACCTGTGTGCTGAATTACGACCATTAGAAAAAGGAATAGTTCTCTACAGCACCAGTACCAAAGATCAATTACCCCAAGAGGAGATTTTTCAGTATCAAAATATTTACTATACTGGATTCAATCAAAAATTATGTATGAATTTATAATTTAATTTTGTCATCAAGGTCGATGACATTAAGGTCGATTTCAAGCTTAATTTTTCAAGGATTCCTGACGCTTAAAACAGCAGCGTAATTAAAATTATGACTATATCATCAGTTTTATTCTTTTAGACCTTGGTGTGGACAATGAACCTCCATTAGAGGCAATATTAAGAATTGAAAATTTTGGATTGGAAAAACAATTTTTAGAAAATGATTTCCCAGCTGAATTCACTTTTCGTTGCGAAGCGCACTCTTTTTATTTCGAAGAAGGCCTTCGATGGTTCTTCAAATATAAAAATGGAACCCAGCAAGTAGTGCCAGAAGGTTTAAAAAAATTACAATTGCAAGCAGTCTATTCAGTCTAATATAATAGATTTTAGCCATTAATTATAAATAGTAATTTAATTTAATGTATTTCCCATTTATACTTCCCATTATTTTAGAAAATATTTTGAACTTGGACTTGGACAATATTAATAGAGAAAGAGATTCAGAGTTTGGAAATCCTACCAGTTACGTAAAAATTACGGTCAATGATGCAAATATTAACAAAATCGTTTGTGCAGCACCGCGTTTGAGTATTTTGAAAGCCAAGAACTACAGGGAATGGGAATTTGTCTCAAAAAATGTAGTAATCATCCAAACAAGTAAATTTTGTGTAATTCTTAATTAACCACCATAATGCTTCATCAAGGGCGTATCTACGAATTAACCAATAGAAAAGGCTTGGCGGCTCTGAGAGAGACAAAAATTATCAAATTCGGCACAAGCCAAATACACTTTTTTCCAAAATCTACAGTAGGGGGTCTAAAACCCGCAGAACCCTTATCTAGATACTAGATACGTCCTTAGCCTCCATAACCCTTTCGTGTAAAATCAATTTAATTGCGATTAAAATATTTACACTGTTACAGGCATATGGAAGTTACCGATGCCGTACATTCTAATTATGACTTTTGGATTTATTTTAATCACATTCATCTTCTGTTACACTGTTAACATGTACAAAAGAAAATTCAAGGTAACAATTAATTATTCTAATTTTCAAAAATAAATTAACAAATGAAATTGTTAAAATTGCATTGTTATTTAGAGACCGTCTACTTTCAAGTGAAGGGTCTTATTGTGTCCCAAGTTTTTCTTTAAATTTTTTATACAGTTTTTTGTCATTCGTGTATTATTTTGTTTTCTTGTAGTTTTGTACAAAATTGTTTTATGTTCAAAAAATATCTCCGAAGACAGCGATCTTCGTAATCGAATGCCCAAATGCCAAATATATTTGTCCCACGTCCCACGATGACTAATGTTGATTTATATTTAAATTTCAGCGAAAATATGTAATGAAACGTATTCATATGCATCAGAATATTTTGGAAAGTAAAAAGGACGAAGCTGAGTATCCACATTTACAGCATTTGCAGCAGTACTATTGTAATTTTGGTGACGCTGTCGAATTGAAAGAACATTCATTTTGCATCGGTAAAATGTTAAACAATTACTACAAAAAATTATATTTTTCCATTATTTTTTATGTTTGATTTGATTTGAATCACGTAATTTAGATGAAAGTTGCATTTTGGGAGACGCTCAATTTACTTGTGTCTTGAAGGGGAGCTTCGCAAAATTAAAAAAAGACGCTGCATTCAAAACCGTAAAATCACAAGGAAATATTGCAGAATTAAAAAACCTGATATCCGAACTCAAAATAATGATGTACATTGAGAAACACATCAACATTGTAGAATTTCTTGGAGCTTACACGCAACACATTGGAAAAGGTTTTGAATAATTCATAAAACTATTTTTAAGCGATGTTCCCTTTTAAATGTATTTGTCAATCTCCAGCTTAATATTTGATACACTTTTAACAGGAATTATTTATGTGGCTATGGAATTCTGTGAACTTGGTGACTTGGGATCATATATTCGGGCAAATAAGTATCATTTTCTAAATTGCCCTATTTTAACGAGTTTTAGCCAGGAAGTTAAATATTCTCGGTAAAATAATAATTAACAGTATCGCTATTGAGCATAGGCGTCGCCCCGGGGGTCCCCCCTGAAATCGTGAAATCCGAGAAAGTGTACGTGTACCCCAAATCCAAAATAAATACCAAAAATTTTGTATGCATGATTTTGGCTTAAAACTTTTTACCCAATTTTACACAATAGCTTTTGCCTAAAATATATTAGTATGTTTTCCATATGTAAGAGTCTCCCCCCCCTTCCCCCCGAAATAATCTTATGGCGACGCTTATGCTGTTAATCATTACAAGAATATTAACATATAACATTCGATTTATGAATCATATTTAGCAAATTGTCAGATAGAGAAGCTCCGGAATCTTCATATCACACAATCCGGTTTCTTTTGAAATGGAGTTTAGAAATATGCACCGGGATGAAGTTTCTCCACTCGAAAAATGTTTTAATCTAAAAACTTATGTCAAAGAATATTTTTACGTTATTTTCCAAAGTATAACATGCGCTAATTTAAAATCATTATTATAAATACTTCCTGCAGGTTATTCACGGTGATTTAGCTGCAAGAAATGTTTTGCTGACAGCCGAAGGAGTTGCAAAATTAACAGATTTTGGTTTGAGCCGTAGAACGGATGATGAAGAATATGAACGTGATGAGCAGGTTCCTTTACCGTGGAGATGGCTTGCTTTGGAAACTCTTCAAAGACAAGCTTTTAGCACCAAATCCGATGTCTGGGCTTTTGGAATCACATTATGGGAAATGTTGTCTTTAGGGGAAATTCCATATTCTGGAATGTCGTTTAGTACTGAATTTGAAACTCTTGTGGAAAATGGTTTGAGGAATCCAAAACCAAAATACTCTCCAAATTACTTGTGAATGTTTTTATTGTGTTTAAAAAATTTAAAAATTTGTTTCTTACCATTTTTACTTGCTTTCTTTTTTCGTTGCTTTTCTGTCTTTTGATTAGTGCTGATTAAAATGATTTCAGGTATGAAATTATGATTGCGTGTTGGGATGCTAATCCAACGAATCGACCTTCATTCGCTACTCTTAGTGTAACATTTCGAAATATTTTGAACAATGAAGATTTATACTTGACTCAAGAGGTGAGGTACTATTCGGATTCTTGATTTCTATGAATTAAATTGTCAACCGTATTTATAATTCTAACGTGTCTGAATTTTTTCTTAGGATTTGACGAAATTAATCGTGGAAGAGCGGGCTGAATATTTAATCTTACGAAATGAGGAAGTGCAAAAATCGAGTGCACAGATTATGCCATAATATTGCATAGAGAATTACCCCCTCCACCCATTACAAATTTCCAAATACGCCTTTGTTCATATTGTACCCCCCATAATTATCCTATTTGTAATTATAATATTATGTTTAGAATATAAACATTTAATGAAGTCTTGAGTAAATTTTATTGTCACCTCAAGTAAATAATTTTGTATACGGTTAAAATGCGTTATTAAGTTATTAGCATAATCACGCGAGTAACTAGTATTCTGAAATGAGGGCAGGCGAGTGAGGATTAGGAATGAGGACTGGGAATCTGGATGGACGGACAGGTACAATGAAATCTAATTGTAACTTTATGGAGCTGCAGCCTTTGACACACAAAAGAGCAATATGAAGGAGTGCATGAAGCTGTCTAGCGATCGAAGAACGACAGGCTCTAAGTTTTCAGTAATGAATTAGGAGGAAAAATGATGGTAAAAAAGTTACATATTTTATTTAGTAATTAGGTATACACCGCTTTTCGTATTCAGTCCTTTCAAACATAATTATAAATGAAAATCAAGTAAGTATGGATACAATTTCCAGGTATTCCGTAATATTCCTTATATCAGGTAAGTCACATAAAACAGATTGTTTTAGATATTAGATACACAAGAAAATCTTACAAGACGCAACTACACTAAATTACTAAACAGTACATAATTACTAGACAAGAAACGGTTTTATCATGGAAATTCAAATAAGTTTTACGCTAAGGATGTACACGTCTTCATTCAAATATATTATTTTTAAAAGAAAGGTCTGTCTACTTTTTTACAGCTGCGCTGCGTTGTGCTTGAAATCAATAATGTCATTAAATTTACTTATTGGTACATTTCCAAAAGTACATATATTTTACTATAGGAAAAATATTTTAAGTAAACTTTAGACGCAGTCAATCGGAGGCACTTAATTTACTTAACCGATTGATTTATCATAATTATAAATAAGTGAAATAGGTTTAAACTTTTTCGTCCTGTGCAATTGTTAAACCTACAGATTCATTTTACGTCCCTCCACTGAAATAGTGACAGCACGCTGAATTTTGTTCAATTTCTTCTTCTCGACCAATTTTCTTATATGCTTGTCTAAGCGTCCCACTTGTTTACGATTTGTCTATTAAGAAACATAAGCCATAATTAATATTACCATTGCATGATATGAAAAGGCTTAAAATAGCGAATAAAGTGATTTTCTTACCCGACTGATATCCGTTTCAATATTCCACTTTGGTCGAACCACGTAGTCTTTTGTGGAAGGCAACGGAACACGAGCTCGAGGAACCCATCCGGGATCTCCAGGTCTCAGTGCACTATTAAAATAAAATAATCATGTTCAATCAAATTCTGAGTATTCAAGCATTATCATCTACACCTATTATAAGTTATTAAAAAAAGCAGATTCTATGTGTAAACTTACCCCTCTTCACCAGAAAATGCTTGTCCTATGTCTCGACTGGAACTACCAGCTTCTTCAGACATTCTCATCTTCTTTGGCATTTGATCAATGTCACGCTGCTCTCTTTCCTCTTTCGACATAGCTTTAAAGTCAGTAGACAAATTAAATATAGGTCTTGCCCATTGGTTAATCATTCTCCCGGCTACTGCCTTATTAGCTTTTAATTCCTTAGGATGTTTGTAGAGGTACATTACAGCTTTTCCAATGCCAGATTGTTTTAGAAGTGACTGATCGATAGGAGGAAACTAAAAATTACAAATTGCGTTTACAATTACAATCCGTAAAACCACTTTTTGTATATTTAATATATAATGTAAACATATAAGAATAACTTCTTACCTCCGAAAGTAATTTCAAAATACTTTCACGAATTTTCAAGGCTGGTAAACTACGATCTGGCATAGGAGCTAACCAGTCGGTCATAACACTTAGGACATTGTGTTCTAAAAAGGCCATTTGAAGATCATGTTTCTTCAATTGAGATAAAACTCCAGGAAGCATTGCTATCTTTTTTGTAGCAGGTTTCCCTTCCTTATTTAAATCCCGGTCATCCTGTGAACGAAATAAACAGAAGGTAAAATTTCTATATCCTAATCACAAACAACTGTAACTATTATTGTAAATGAGATAAATAAAAGAGTTTTATTATTACGTCTGCAGCATTTCTCATTTCGCCTATAAGTTGCGCAATCAAATCATCATTGTCATTAATGATGTCAATATCTTTGCGTTTTTTACGACGTGTTTGCTCTTCCTTGCGTCTGGCAAGCATAAGTTCAAAATCAGAAACGTAATCTTGCTGACTCGGACGACTTCCATCTTCTGGACCACTGTCACTGTCAGAATCAGAAACATCTGGAAGAACTTTTTCCGCAGGAGCCGCTGCTCCGTCTTCACCTTCGTTATTTTTCTCTTCCATGGTTTTATCGCCTTCTTCATTATCTCTTTTCTCGCCTCCTGTAAATATTTTACATGTATCAGTCAGACATAAAATTCGTGTTGTTATTCACCATCACAAAATATGTATTCAAATTGACAACATTCACCTGAGCGTTTCGATGCAACGGAAGACGCTCTTGAAGAATCCGACCCTGAGCGAATTCTGCGACGTTTCTTTCGTTTTTCACCAATCGGAGACCCACTTCTACTTCTTGAGCCCGATTTGGATCTAGACCTCGACCGTGATGATGTTGGAGATCCAGATTTTGAACGACTTTTTCTGCCAACCGAAGATCCACTTGGTGAGCGGCTTTTGCGAATTGGAGCCGACCCACTGCGGGAGCGTCTTTTACGAGCCGATGGCGATCCACTGCGAGAACGACTTCCATGATTTGACGCAGAACCACTGCGGGAGCGACTTCGATGTACTGACCCAGAGTTACTGCGGGAGCGACTTTTGCGTGCCGATGGAGAACCGCTGCGGGAGCGTCTTTTACGTGTCGATGGTGATCCACTGTGTGAACGACTTCTATGAACTGACGCAGAACCACTGCGGGAGCGACTTCGACGTACTGATCCAGAGTTGCTGCGGGAGCGACTTTTGCGGACCGATGGAGACCCACTACGGGAGCGTCTTTTACGTGCCGATGGAGACCCACTGCGAGAACGACTTCCATGAATTGACGCAGAACCACTGCGGGAGCGACTTCGATGTACTGACCCAGAGTTACTGCGAGAGCGACTTTTTCGTACCAATGGAGAACCACTGCGAGAACGACTTTTGCGTACCGATGGAGATCCACTGCGCGAGCGACTTTTACGACCTATAGGAGATCCAAGAATTAGTGAATAACAGAAACATACACTTTGTATACATTTCGTTCACTTAAGAATTATTTTTATATCACTCATAACCGCTGGCCATATATCACTATTAATTAAATTAATGTTTGCTACCTTTGGTTGGCATTCGCTGGGTAGCGTCAGCTTCATTGAATGACTCATCTTCAGAAGCTATGAACATTGACATAAGGAAAGTTAAGATAATAATTATAATTATACTACACAAAATTATACATTAATTTTTGCTACCTTTGAATATTGGCATTCGCTGAGTAGCGTCAGCTTCATTGAATGACTCATCTTCAGAAGCTGTTCACATTGAAATACGGAAAGTCAAGGTCATTTAACAATACTAAAGACGACTACATATGAATACTATTTTAATCAAATTTTATCAGTACCTTTAGATATTTCCATGGGTTGAGTTGCATCTATAAATGACTGGGAATCTTTAAGAGGAAAAGTACGAAAATACCAAAATCGTTATGACTGTAATAATGCAATAATTTTAATACTAATCTCATTACGTTCAAAAATCAATTTTAAATTACCACTGGCTCCTGGCATTCGCTGTGTAGCATCTAGATATGATTCCGAATCTTTAAAAATAGATAATACAAAAATTGTAAAGACTGTTATCATTAAATAGTTTTCGTTAGTTAGTGATAAATTGCGAATACTTACCCCTTGATCCTGGCATTCGCTGTGTAGCATCTAGAAATGACTGAGAATCTTTAAGAGAAAAAATGGAAAAATATTTGTAAATGTTTTGTAATACAGTTCTCATTACGATTAATTTTAGTACTCGTCTCATTCTCATTGCGTTTAAAAATCAATTTTAAATTACCATTGGCTCCTGGCATTCGCTGTGTAGCATCTAAATATGATTCCGAATCTTTAAAAAGAAATACAAAAACCGTGAAGAATGTTATCATTAAATAGTTTTCGTTAAGTCTAGTGATAAATTACCCTACTTACCCCTGGATCCTGGCATTCGCTGTGTAGCATCTAGATATGATTCCGAATCTTTAAAAAGAAATACATAAACCGTGAAGAATGTTATCATTAAATAGTTTTCGTTAAGTCTAAAGTGATAAATTACCCGTACTTACCCCTGGATCCTGGCATCCGCTGTGTAGCATCTAGAAATGACTGAGAATCTTGAACATAAAAAGTGCAAAAATTGTTGTAAACGTTTTGTAAAACATTTCTCCTTCATCATTACGATAAATTTAAATTGTTTACTTACCTCTGGATCCTGGCATCCGCTGTGTAGCATCGAGAAATGATTCAGAATCTTTTAAAGAAAGAATATGTCAATTATGATGAATGTTACCATTTGATTTAATGTAAAAATGAAAAATAACCAGGTAATTGTGCATTGTATTGTCAATATTTAAAGATAGTTTACCTTTAGATAGTTCCATTGGTTGAGTAGCATCTACATATGAGTCCGAATCTAAGGGGCAGACAGAACAGATTAAATGTACATACAACAACATAATGTTTATTGCCGATTATCTTTCGATATTTTTGTACGATGTACAAGTTATTTAGCAGAAGTAAATAATTTTGTGCTTCTTCACCGTTAACTGTGTACACCCACACAATTTACATTATTAAATGCAAAGTCAACAAGTTAAAAACAAGTCGACACAATCCAAAACGATAAATTATAGTTAAGTAGTTAGCAATTAATATAAACAAACACTGGTGACGAATAAAATTGAAATGTGTGTATTTAATAACTGTTTACTTACCCTCCATTATTGGTGCTGGTTATAACAGTTGAAAACCCTGCTATATATTGGTTTATCAGTTAGTTTACAATTACAACAACTACAATAACAGATGTTTAAATTCAGGAAAAAATAACGAATAATTAAACCAAACGAAAAAGAAAAAAGGGTTGATGGCTGAATGAAATCTGTGGTCTGCGGCTGAGGGAGAAATGAAAAGTAAGCAGATGCTCAATTCTCGCTCCGTTTTGAGCTTCCTGAAGACATTTGAGAAGTGCACAGCATTTAGAACGGGCTCAGTCAAACACAGCAATCAGTTTAGCTCTTTAGCGTCCTGATTTTGTAACTTTTTTACATGGAATAATTTTCATAATAATCATCATATTATGATCTCCAGCTCCAGAACGCAGACATTGATTTGAATTAAATATCAGACAAATATATTATAGTAAATTTTGCTATAATATATTTCCATTGCATAATCGTGTAATATACACAATAACATTTTTTGTCAGTCAGTGGCGTATCCAGGAGGTAATGGGGTGTGAGCGATATGAGGGGACACAAATACAAGAAAGGCCAAAAAAGTACAAGAGCTACAAAAAATTTAGTAAAGCACAAACAATGTACGTAAACAAACAGATTAACTTTATGTTAATTATATTTTTAATTAAATGCCTGAAAATAACACTATTAATTGTTTATAGCAAAAAACGCAAACATAAATCAAAACGAATTAACATGGAAAATATTTATTATAATTAGCATTTTAAAATGTTATATTAATTGTACTGTTTAATAAATTGTGCAATTTATTTATAAACAGTACAATTAATATAACGCATGTTGCGCAACAGAGTTGTAATTGTAAAAATTATTTTTTTAAATACTACAACCAGGATCTTTCATTTATTATTTTATAATGTTATTTTGTTAGTCTTGTTAATATTTACGTATAATATTTGGGCAAAAATTTTATTCTGGAACTCCCATGTATGTTTGCGGGTGTAGATGTTGTTTCAGTTGCAGTAATAATATTATATTCGGATTATAAATTCAGGGTTAATAATAAATATGTAGGTAGATCGAAACAATTATTGTATAGGGTATAGGGTTTAGGGAATAACTGGGACTGCTAAGATAATTTTAGTGCAATTTCCCAAAAAAGTCATCGCATCCTTCATTTCTCATTACATTTTAATATTCTTTGCTACTAATTTAATCGGAGACTTGAATTAAATATATCATAATGTAATAGTTTGAAAAGAAATTAAGAATTTCCCACTGCAAATTAAGGACTGATCGGTTATCCACAACAACAATGATACATTTTAAAAATAAAAAAGACAAAAGCTGGACATGATAGTTGATAGAGTTCATTTCTAATCAGATACATTTGTAATGATTTGTACATACATTATCTGCTTGGTATCTTAATTTCTAAAGCCTTTCACCTATGTCAATTTAAATGATATGTTATCAATGTTACATGTGATGTGCGTTACTTTTAACAATATTTGTAAACAACTATCCATATTATGCGAAAGGTGGATGTACTGTATGTATTCATGGATCTATTGCTGTATATTTAAGGATTTTATTATTGGATTGTGTAATATGCTTTCGTACTAAACAGAGTTTTCGTACAATGAATTTAGGTATAATAAAACGAAAGACACTAATCGATCTATTTATTAAAAGTAAAACAAACACGTAAAAATTAAAATATTTATATATTTTATGCAGTGAATGATTGGGGTCACCAAATTAGGGATGATGGATTATATGGCTAATGTAAAAAACAATTACTCTTTGCATATTTCATGAACAGGATAATTATTGTAGTTGTGTTTTTAAATCATAATTATACTATGTGATCGAAATTAAAAAGTTTATTGATTTTTTAGGATCATTTGATATTGAGAGAAACATTAAATTCGATAATCGTCTCTGTCGTAGTCTCGAGATCTTCCTTTTGAAGCTTTTGCTTTATTTGGCTTTGGCTTTGGCGGTGAAGGGGGTTTTGGTTTTAGGAATCCAGGTGGCAAGTACTTCGCACCCCACCAAGTTGGTACTGCTGCTGGACGAGTGCCCTTGGAGGCCTTCCTTGTTTGTGGATTATAATAAGGAACTGGAGGCAGTGGTCGACGTGGTTCAGAAGGTAGTCCAGGCCCACCCCACCATGTATCAGATGTATCCCAATTCCCACCATGAACACCCTCCATTCCCTGTGGAAGATTCGAAAATATAAATATGTCAAGGGATAGTAATGATAGAAATATTATCGGGTTTTAACCAAATATTCACAAGAGCGTTTTTGTTTTCTGGACAGCCTTAAAATTAAAAAATTGCGATAAATTATTAACAGAAAGTTTCGTTTCATCATTAGCCATCTCAGAAAATTCAACTAAAACACGTTTTTAGCGAATTACACTCCTTGCTCTGAGATATTACATGTAAAGCCGGGGATTCAGCTACATTCGTAGAAAAAAGCGTATTTTAGTTGAATTTTCTGTTATCAGTGGATACATAAACACTTTGAAGGAAAGCAAAATAACTACTGAACTTATTACTAGTCCCTGCCATTGTCAAATGATTATGGGAGTGATAAAATTGTACAATTTCGGTAAAGCATCTAAATTACATTTTTGTGAGTTTGGTTTTTCTGATTTGACCTCCGATTTGAAGAACATTACAATACCCAAGAGTAAGATATCAGTTAATTATTAAAAAATTGTATTACAGATACTCTTTGTATATTAGGCGAACATTAACTCAAGGAACTCTCATTTCGGTTTCGAATTCTAGGGTCAACAGAAGAAGTATATTTTGACTAGAAGATATTGTATTTCTGTATTTTTTAGTATTCTTCTGTATTATTAACACATTCGCAAACTAACTATCGTACCATATGTGACAAATGATACAATTCATATCATGTATTTATAATTGAACAAGAAAATAATACAAATACAGCAACTAAATAATATGCCTAACAATAAGTCAGCTTTTAAAAACTACGAGATAGAAAGACACAGAAAGACAAAAATATTAATGAAACAGGCAAGAAGATTCAATCCACAAACCTCAGGCGATTCTTGTTCAGTAGAATCAATACAATTTTTGCCTTCTCTCTCGTCCCCTCTACAAGCAGGCTCTCTGAGATCTATTTTTTAATTGAAAATAAAAAAATAAATTCCATTTTTTAGCATTTCTTTTTTATGTGTAATTATTTGAAACGTTGATTTTCTAAGTAAATACTTTCTATCAATGCCAATTTAATAAGTTAATCTTACGCCCTGGCCCAGGCGTAGGCCTTGGTTTTGGTGGTCTTGGTGGTCTCTTTGTTGGTCGCTTTGTTGGTCGCTTTGTTGTTTGGTTAGATTTTTTTCGTTCGTTGTCATCATAATCATCTGGGGATCTTGGATGACGAATAAGCAATGATTTCAGCGATTGTTCAAATGACAATTCACCCTTCAATGTTTCTTTTGCCGAAAGATCTTCATTTTTTGATCTTTTGTAACGTTGAAGATATCTTTGTATCAAAGAAGTTTCTAAATCTCCATTTTTATGTTTCAAATTTTTATCTCGCAATTCGGCTTCGATTGAGTTAATTTCTTGTATTATGAGAAGTAGTAGAAATAAAAAATACGAAAAATCAAAAAGCGTGCTCATCTCCACTTCACAATCTAATTCTGAATGAGTGCATACTTCAATCAAGTTATTAATTTTATTGGTACCTAGACCTTGATATTTTAATCTTGTTGTTTGATTAATGACATCACTTCATACTCATTTTAGCAATTTCCATTCAATTTCTAAAAGTTTCTAAAATGTAAAAGTGATTATTGTTTTCTACCAATTATATTATTACAATTGAATTGTAATAATGAATATGAAAGTGAAATCAGAGAATAAAAAATAATGTTTTCATTTTATTACATTAGACAAATCCAGGATAGCAATCAAAGTAAACAAGTTAAAGTAAATAAATTCCTTTTGCCTTTTGTTAATTGGATTGCATTGCTAAAAATTAGTCAACTGATACGTCAAATTATAATCAATATTATGCTGGTTTGATGCTTGATAGGTATACAGCTATTTTTTCATTTTAACAACGCAAATTAAATCATATGTTATCTACATTCGGGAATTAGTATACTCCCCCC
>JABASD010001759.1:0-34878 GCA_019776165.1 Pogonognathellus flavescens
ATACATTTAGTTTATTTTTTGTACTCTTTTCTTAAAAAATGCTACTAAAATACTAAAACAAGTGCTACAAAAACCTCGGAAAAGCGATTTTTGTGGGTTTTGCAAAAAAATTGTATATTTTTTTCAATTCTCATTTGTATGTAATAAACCTTATAGTAACTTGTAGAGCTTTAAACGCTCTTTTAGAATATGTACTACACTTTACATGGAAATTGAATTTAACTACCATAAAGTACGTTTGCAGTTTGTCCAAAAACATTTTCAGCCTCTTATATATATAATATGCATTTGCTGTGTATCATTCTGCACTTCTCTCCCGTTTTATTTTAAATTATTTTGGTTAACCGTCTGAAGAAATACTAATGTAGTATTTTTTTTTGTATGGTATATTGTACACGTATATTTAGATAGCAGGTGAATCGCAGTCCTTCCTTGTAGAAATTATAATTGTGTGCCTCATTGAGCTAGGGAATTGTGGTAAAACGAGGCCTAGGATTGCCTGAGACAGTCTTGATGGTTTTATATTATTAGGAATTAGAATAATAGGCAGAGTAGCAATAGCAATGCAGTACGTGCCGATAATTTGCAAGTATACCTCGGAGTGAGTTAATAAGTATTATTATGCTTCGTGTAAAATATCCCGGAAGATTTTCTAAAGCGATTTTAGTTCTTACTGACTATTTCGCAAGTAAAGAAGTGTAACTCTGGTATGGTTGGCTTAAGCGGAAGACTATTATTATAGAACTCTGCTGCAGCACATCAACACTGGTGGCAATATTGTGTGTAGGTAATAAAATATATTACTGTGTAACACTCTGTCTTCGACTACCAACACAAATTGAGGTTAGTTAAACAGTGTTGAGCTGACTGGTTGAGCTGAATGGTTCCAGCCAAATGAATTATATGCAAATTGAGCAAGTAGGGTACAAATAATATTTCCTTTTATACCCCGTAAATCATTCTGCTTGTTCGCTTGACTTATGTAAACCATGTGTCATGCACCAATTTGGACCTCTGCAAAAAATACATGTGGTGTATACAGGAATTATGTGTGGACTCTTGAGATTACTGTGGAATCATGTGATATTTGCTCTAACTAACTTTGCCTTCTTTTACAACATCATAATATTGTATTTATTATTTTTATGTGCACAAAAGTAAATTTTATATACAAAAATATTTTAATTTTCGATTTTCTTAGAAACGAATGAAAATATTAAACATTAAAATTAATTTGTCGAAATTCGTTCCATTGTCAGATTCATTTTTTACATTTTCCTAATTTTTAAAAGCTGCGCTTTTTACACTTTGTGACTGTAAGATAATAAAGTTCAATTTAATCGGAATAGTTTACTTACGGCTGCCTGGATAAGATGAAATGCTAATTCCTTATATACAGTCGAGTGGTTCTATATAGCAAATTTATTTAGGAACGTCACGGTGAGTAGTTAGATATAATTTCTTGGTTTTCGTATACTTTCTGATGTTTTTGTGCTTATAAATCAGCATAAAAATGTTAATGTAGACATTTTCACAATTGAATGCGCAGTTGTTGACACATCTGATTATTCCTAATTCTGAGTATTGCTCTTTAGTAAATAAAAGTTCATGGAGGGAAGGAGTGAAGTTAAGGACGATTTGTTGCATAAAAAGGTTGAGATGCAGTGAAGATATGTGTAGTGAATGTAGACTGGTAATAGATTGCTCTTTACTGCTGTTTACTGCATACATTACATTGCTACTTATATTACTTAATATGACTATGGGAGAGGTAATTCAGGATTTTATGCTTTGTGTGGAACAAAGAAACACTACACTGCCATTTGCATTGGATAACATGATAGGGGAATTTTTTAGAATTTTTTCGTTGCTTCCTCCTCGACTGAATACAGAACGTGCTGAATTGCACTGAACGTATAACATGCCACACAATGCAACGCAGAGTGGGTAATGCAACTAGGAAGTGAAGTCATGCCATTATTATGTAAGGAAAACTGAGAGCTGGGAAACGCGTAGTTTCTGTTTTATTCGGTTTATTCTATTTTATTTTACTGAGAGGAGAGATTTCGTAGTATGAGTATTTATGTGAGTTTAGCTTTTATTTACGATGTGGATAGGCTTCTTGGAACAAATGTGGCTTACTCTACTCAGCATCAGTTCGCAGCTTTCGTTTACATAGGAGAGTGTATTAAAGAGTGGAGGAGCCTATAAGCACGAAATAAATAAAGGAAAACATGGAAAGAGTCTCGCCGTCATTTTTACGACTAATGTGTGTATACACATGCAATATAAACATAAATATAATAATGTATAATAATATTCGTATTCACTTAAATAACTCTATATGCGATACAAGACACGAGTCGTTCCCTTACAGTGCGGCCATGCAATGAACTAGAAAAGCAGAAGCCGCCTAAGGAGTCTTTTCTCTAACAAAAGCAGCAAAAAACAAACGTAAAGTAAATGTAAATGTAAAAGAATGAATGCGAGAATAGGAAATCCCCTTTATATTTATGTCTCTTTGGTACAATTTGCAGAACGCTGTCTCCGCACCCACAAACATTATTTCTACTTTGCCTTTGAAAGCATTTTAAATTAATAACAGACAAATTCTTATGGGAGATTTTAATAGAATCAACTTTCTCCACATCGTAACTTCCTTTTTCCTTTCTCCTGGCAAGCTCCAAGCAAGCGTTATTGCATCCCGGTCTCATTAATTACATTGGCCGCCTACTCAAAAACATTGAGATTTGTTAGCACTGAGACTCTTCGTATAATTTCATTATTTGTGTCCGTAACATTCCTCTTGCTTCGTTTCGTCCGCCAGTGCAAAAAACATGTAAGCATCCGTAGTATATTCGCATACATTTTATGGCAAAAGTAAATGATTGATTTTAATTGACAATTAGGGCAAAGTGCCCCGATTCAACGGATTTCCCTTCAAGCACTCGTCCCAAACACCGAACACTACATGACCTACGAAGGATCCACCACAATGCCAGCCTGCTATGAAACAGTCACTTGGGTAGTCATTAATAAACCCATCTACATAACGAAGCAGCAGTTGTTCGTCTTGAGAAAGCTGATGCAAGGTGACGAAGAGTACCAAAAAGCCCCGTTGAGCAGTAACTTTCGTCCGCCACAGCCTCTAAATGATCGACCTGTCCGAACTAACATTGATTTCAACAAGGTACGTTGTCAACCCTCTTTTCCTCTAATTCATAATCCAACATCTTTTCAAAACATGTCTTTACTCCCAAAATTCGCACTTTTGAGTCTCATCTCTTGTACCGTTCAGCATGCATAAAAACAAAGCTAAAAACTGCATGCTTTCCATGAATATTGCAAAAATCCCTGCCAGCACCGTCATTTCCAACAGTTAATTTATTTTTAAATTAACTAGATATAATTAGATTTCAGTAAGATGGTATTGCCATTATTCTATGTTTTTCTTTCGCAAACCTTTTAACGCAAACTTAATTGTTTTAAATGTAAAGCTTCAGAAGATATTTTTGAATGCTTAATTTCTGTTAAAACTACTATCAAACTTTACTAAGAGCCATTCTGAACTGATTAGAAAATGACAATGTTTTAGCCATGTGTATCATCCTATGTAAGAGCATTAGGAATTAATAAGCGTTTCAGTGTGAGAAGACTGGGTTTGACGGTAACGTTGTGTCATGCATACCAAATACACTTTACGTACGCGTCTCTATAATTTATTTTCGATTTCCTATGAAGCCAGTAGTGGCTTGTAATACGATTAGGATGACTTCTATACGTAATACCTACTATTTCCAATTCAGTGAGCTATTACTCACCTATAGTCTGAAACTTGTTAATTTTGCAATTTAAATTATCTGAGAAATGGACATCCTAAAGTATACACTCAGCATTCCATTTCAGCAAGGGTTTACATTAGAAACAGTCTGTAGGTTATATAGGCATTAAAAATTGGACTTCATTTTCATTTTCAACTTGACACTTAAACAGATGTGAGAAATGACAATTGTAGTTGGTTTGCATAATATTGACTCACAATTACAGGCTTTTATCATTGTTCAGTGTTCATTGTGTAAATAAATTATGTGTTGTATTACTAATTGGTGACAGTTTATCTTTCGGTAGGAGTATAGGTATTAGGTATCTGTAAGTACAAGTATATAAAGTGACATTGGTGTAGAATTGGTGCTTCGTTCTACCTGTAATGTTGCAGAAGGGTTGTTCTTTGTTAGTTGTTGTAGTTTTACCAGTTGAGTTAGAGTTTAATTTTTATTACATTCGATTACACGAGAAAGCGTAGTGTTTTTTGTGTGGGTGACTGTTGGATTGGGTGGTGTAGAATGTTTGCTTACAGTAAGTGGCCGTGTAAGTGTAAATGTAATTCCCGTGGAGTGGCGTTTTCTTTATTCTGTGCACGACTGAAATGAAGTTGGGTTGTTGGAAGTGAGAAGACTGACCTCTCGGTCCCTCTCAAACCTCGTTGAGTGTAATAGAACTGTGAAGAGTGTTAATGTTACACATGTCAAGAAAGGAGAAGAAGAAGAGCGAAACGATAATCTAACCCACTTCCTCCACTTAGCATTGGAGAGACACAGAAAGTAAAATACGCATTGTTAGAGCTACAGCTACACGCTACACATTCAGACGACTTGTTCCACTAAAAGTATTTATTTGTAGCTGGTCAGAGATGTGAGAGAGTGGTAGCATAAGCTCTGCTGCTTTATAGGCATACAATGCTATAATCTGCTCTAAGACACTGCTACACTGTCTAAGAAACTCTTTAGGGTCAACCAGAAGAGCCACGATGGAATTCCATGGAGAAATTTGCCCTTAGCTACTCCTCACTGAAAGGAGAAGCTTCTCAGCAGCAGCGGCCTTCCTCGTGGTGGAAGTCTACGTTCCCGGACTATTCGTCGTAGTTCAGCTAAGTTGAGTTTAGTTCAATGTTCAAGTGAAGTCAAGACGAGTCGTCGTCGAATTCATGTAACGTGAGCAGAGAATGCGAACATAAGTCAAGCAAAGTACGAGATAGAAACAAAATTTCTGCACTCATCGCCGTCGTTTTGTTGTAAACTCGAGTAGCAGGCACAACTAACAAATCATATTGAATTGAAGAGAGCATCTCTAAGAAAGAGAACCGTGTTCAATTCCATTCTCTCCGTCTCCGTCTTCTTCTTCTTCTTCTTCTGGGTCTGTGTGGGGCTGTTAGTCCTGAAACAACTGCTCTCTGCTGTACAGACATTAGCTCTATCGCTATAGCGGGGAACTCCCAGTGTCTTCCGAGTCTTTGAATACCGCTGCTGGTCTCTGGTCTGCTCCTGCCCCATTCATATTCCTCACAGCTCCTCCAAAAGTTACAACAACTATCCCACCGTTGACTACTACCCGCGTCTTAAGTAACTTTATCGCATGTTGCATTAGTCATATAAATATTACATGGGTTACTGGAGAAGAAGCGAGATGGAAACGTTTTCAACAAAAACTCCGTGGATGATGATAGGATACGTAATTTATACGTATCATACTGCGATGAGATTCGAACTGAGCAAACGAGCGAATCAAGGCAGAGAGCAGCAGCAGAACACAATCCTATTATACTTTTACTGCTACAACTATGTGCCTCTCTGTAAAACTTCAACGTAACTAACCTTCTCCCATCCAATTCTCCATCCCATCCTCGCCAACACAGGTCAAGCACAAGAATGAATAGCTTTTCTTTCACTTTCACTTTTCCTGCTTTAAAACAAAAGAAATGATATTGTGTCAGACATACCAACACAAGACGTATTACCGCTACTCTCCTCACTAAGACTTTGGCTCTGCTCAATTCTAAGGTGAAATGGATACAAGGAAGGACAAGGCGAGTCATTGTTAGCAGAAGTATTGCAGACTGACACTCCTACACGTGGAACACACCTATGTGCACTGTCAGAGAGTGTGGGGCTGTTGTAGTGTAGTTTTGCCAAGTTATTGAAGGTGTGTGTGTTTTTAGTACCATAGTAGAAGAGGCAGTTGAAGCCTAAGTTGAGGTTGAGAGAGGAAGAAAGATTACCAAAGTTTCTGACAGATATGGACCGAATAAGTGAGATAAGGAGAAGCTCTTGTGAGAACAGAACGCTCTTTCGTACACAAAACTCAACTAAGAAGTAGTTGAGTGAAGGAACTTTTCTCGAATGTGTTTCTGATCTGATCTGCTCTTTTTATTTATTTATATATCCCACCAGTATATATGTACATTTATATAAATGTCAAAAGGAAATTGATTAGATGCTACTGTTCCCTTCCTAAAAAAGACTGCAGCACTTTCACTCGCAATGCCCTTCTCCTATATGCAACTACCTCTTCCTCTATTACACTTCCAACTGTCTGTCTGTCCGTTCAATCGGTCTTCACCAACCTTCCGTATAAACTCACACAGTGTGGTATAGCAGCATATCCGTGGTATACACAACAGAAGTTTTTGGATGAGTATAATAATATGAGAGTATTACCAGGCATTAGGTATGTAAGCGTTTGTTGCAGGAACAAGCAGTGCATTTGTACATTATCCATCAGAACATCTCATCTTGTATCATAAATGATGAAACGGCGGTGGGCATGGGAGTGGAGTCGAGTGGGAAATCTTTGTCACGACAAGGCAGGGCATACTTTATACACGATGATGTTATCGTATCAGCTAAAGTAACTTTAACGGAATGTCTGTGTCAGCACTCCTATAACTAACTACTGCCTACATTTGATGTATTGCTACAGACTAAGTTTTGCTTTTAAAGAGACGCTCTTATGTCTATGCACCTTAAACGTATACAAATATACAACCGAACATATTATCACGCTTATACTATATAGAGCTATATACTATTGGTATATAGTAAGTGGAGAAATGTAGTAGTGTAGTTATTACTTGGTCGTTCTTGTGTCTAAACCGAAACTTGAACGGGACGACTGGTAGACCTTTCCCCTCTGACTCACAATCAGTCAATATGAGTAAGAGTCGACTAAGGCAGATAAGGAGACACAAAGTAAACAGAGAGCAAGAAAGAGGGGAAATGAAACGACTCTTTTAAGTATTTCTCTGCCTGCTTGACTTGTCTGGGTATAGCCCATCCATTCATCGCCCTTATATCCATTTGGGATATTATATTCTTTTAGAAAATAAATTTTCACTATAGGCAAGTCATGTCGTATATAAACCGCGGTGCTTTCTTTCTGGAGATGTACATATTCTTCGGTGAGGTATATTTATGATGAATAGGTATGGAGGATGGAGTATGTTAATGCTAAGTTGTCCTCCTCGCCCTCTCCTCCACTCCTTGTGATAATTTGTTCTCATCAATAACTTATGACAAATTAGGGAAATGCTGATGTTATCTTATGTAACTGTCTGTCGACTCGTGTCGTCGTGTTAGCTTAGCTCATATTATAATATTATGTTTCTTTTGTCAACCTCCTGTGTCACTGTCAACTCAAATAAGATTCGCTCCTTCCAAGCTCCATCCCAGTTCCAGCTCACCCCTTTTCTTTCTCTCTTTTCTTTCTTCCACTTTCCTTTGCTTTCTCCCGGCTCAGTATTTGTACAGTGTTTGTACACAACAACGCATTTACTGGCAGAAACATTGTATCACATACATCCCACAGTGCGTGCTGTCCTTTGGCAGGGAATAACTTTAACTATGTCAATAACAACGTAAGTAAATGTTACACAGCAATGTAATGGATGAAGAAAGGGAAGTTAGTAAGAGTTATTTTATTAGCTAAATTATCAACAGGGAGTAAAGTAATCTTTTATACTCTGATTTATTTACAAACATAGCTTAAATCATTACTTGCAACTGCGTATTGTAGCAGTTATGCAGAATTTTTACGGGGAAAAGTGAAAAATTATAATTGAATCAACGTAAAATGTAATGCTACTTTATATATCAACTGATAATAATGTCCAGCTTTTACATCAAGGCGACCAAAGTCAAGTACATAATTCTTTAATTTCGTACGTAAACGTTAACAATTTTCAAATAATTTCAACTAACGACTAATTTCAAGTTTTGTAAAGAATTTGAATAATTGAACTATAAATCTTTCATTCAGAAGATATGTATGTATTCATTGAAAAATTGATATTATTTACATATATGTAACGCAGCTTGAGATGAAAATAATTGATCAGTTGATATTTTGGATTTAGTTATCTTTATAACTGATATTGTATTATCTAAGTGGTTGTATCATCTCACTTTAAAATGCATCCCTTCACAGCAATCATATAAAATAATTACTGTGTTGATGTATTTTTGGTATGTAACATTGCATTTATTGCTCCTGCAAAAATTGGCATTAATAGATGAAATCATTATTTTATTTCACTCAAATCTGAATTAAATTGAATATTGTCGTGGATTTGATGTGGAATATTGCTGACTTTCTTAGATAAATGGTTAGTAAATGGAGTTGGATTAATCCTTAGTAACTTTTTGCTTGAGCTTAGTGGTAAAGAATTTATTGTGTAATTTGTTGGTGACTACGTTATATGAGTCATAAAACATTTGAGGACGTTTGTGTTGTGGTATGTTTTAAAAGTGAGAGACTTGTTATCGATCCTTGTGGAATTGACATGAATTATAGTAAGTATAATTACAAGACTTTGTCATGTTCGAACATAAAGTCCCATTAGAATTCAATTGGCTGGGTCTAGGTTTTCTGCTGGTAGTAAGTTAGTGGCAATCTTCTTGGGGTAGCCTGAAGACTTCCTTAGAGCGATCTAATTTCCTTTTGTCACACAATCTTTACCTTGTCTTAGTGCAGCCTGGTGTTTTCCGTCTTCACTCAAAGTCATCGTAAATTCCATTTAAGTACAATTCCCTGGACATCAACGCAACTCTTTGTTTTGCCAGCAGAGTTGAAGAATTGTTATTTTTCATTTGTTTACATTTCTGCGTTCAATTGTCAAGTTGGATTGGGCTGGAGGCATAAAAGTGGAGTTACAGTTCACAATGCTGCAGAGTTGACAGTTTTATAAACAAATCAAGGTTAACTGGCTTGAAATACGAAGGTTTGCATGTAAAAGTCCCTATTATATTATGCGTGATGGATCTCGATCGGAAATTAAGATTAATGACGCCCTACTTTACTCGCTCGCTCCAATGCCTCTACGAGTACTCAAGTCAACATGCATGGAAGGACTTTCTCCTTGACATTTATCCAATTTAAATTGCCTGCCTAATTCCAATTCCAGTCCGGCTTCATCCTTCAAAGGTGTATTGCTTTCTAACACACCAACTGCCTTTCAATACTTCGTCCGCCATCCGAATATTCTAACAGCTAATTAAATTTGCTTATCAAATCCTTTCGCTTGTTTCACTACGCCCCCTGTGATTTAATATGTAATAATAATCTCCACTTCTATTTGAGATGCATCACTAGGGAAATAATCAAACTAGATTGAAAAGATGCTGGAAAAATGTCCTTGATAATAATTTATGTCCGTAAGGTTGAAATGCACGTGATGTGTTGCTTGATGTTTTACAGGGATCTCAATGCCGTAGCAGTATGCACAAAGAAATGTACTATAAAGGTAAGCATTGATGTAAGTCTGTTTTTATATTAGTAGAATAATATTAAGTATTCTCCTACGCTAAATAAAATACACTTCATAGTTCATAAGGTGAAGACATGACAAGAGACCGACAGTATGCATTTAAAAAAAGAAAAACATGGTTTCCACGTAGAACATGGAAAATTGGATAAATATTTCACCCTCTTTGTAAAATGAAAGTATGCATGAATTTATATGAAAACCCAGGTTATCACAAATTTAAATGAAGCTGACAATGAGAACAAAATTATTATCTAACATGTGTCAAATCAATTTCCGGGAGGTATAATTTATTTTGCAATCTGTAGTTTGTCCATGTTTTTTGTTTAGTGGGCGAATTGATATGAAATTAAAATGTTGAACCTTGATACGAAAGAAAACAAGTTGCTCTGCGGAATTGTGTAAAAAATTCACGGAGGGAATGAAACGGCACAAGTTGTAAAGAATTGCTCTTATTGACATTTCCCTCCACCATTCTTTCCCTGACAACAATCTGAATGGGAAGTTTTTGTGCGGTGCTTGGTTCTTGTAGTATGTCATGTACGTTAAGCCACTGCAACTGTTCTGTGTAACTTTTGATGGAATACTCTGTTGTGCCATGCTTTCCCTTTCCACAACCTTATTCTCCCTGTAGATGCATTTTGTCTTCAGGGCGATATGACTACGGTTCATGAATATTTTACATTCGCATTCTTCCGAGCAGCCCACAGTACACAACTGAACCGCACCTTAACGCACTCAACGTCTAAATAGTAACACAATGCACTAATATTTGAATGCCTTCTCGGCTCTCAGGGACTCACTCACAAATAAAATGGAAATAAAAATGTACGCAGCTCAAATAAAGTCAAATAAAAAGCATGTGAATTTATAATCTGTATTTAAGTTCCTTTATACACCGTCGCTCCGTTTTTACCGAGTCCACGAATCAGACAAAATGGTACACATTTCATTTTTTCACATTTCCCAATGCACACGATTTGTAGTTATTGTGCGAAATGTTTGCGATGCACAAATTATGCAAAAAATTCAATGCTAAAAATTATAAATAGATTATGTAAACCTACTTCATATATTACATAGGTAAAAAATAACGCGTTTTCAACTTGGAGGAATATGAAGTTTCGCGAATTTTTAATTTATTTTACATAAATACATAACTTCGAAGCCGTTAACAGATAATAATATTTTAAAACTTGTAGAGACATTGTGAGCTGATTGTTATTAAAAAGAATTTTCGATGGTCATAGTCATCTAGGTGATGTCATGAGTTATTGTTAAAGAAATTCATGTATTGCATAAAATGACTATTTGTTCATTATTGTATT
This sequence comes from Pogonognathellus flavescens, assembly GCA_019776165.1. Classification (NCBI taxonomy): domain Eukaryota; kingdom Metazoa; phylum Arthropoda; class Collembola; order Entomobryomorpha; family Tomoceridae; genus Pogonognathellus; species Pogonognathellus flavescens. Next base: position 10,924 of record JABASD010001759.1, read on the forward strand.
ATTTTCAATTCGTAGCAAATACATGGAGGCAGCAAGCATAGCCTTGGCAAGAATTGAAATTGAAGTATACTATTTGAAGTTTGCAACCCTTAAAAGTGAGACGAGATTCGATTCTGATTTACGTAGCACCTCACGAACTGAAATGAAATCTCGGAATCCCGTGCAACTAGTGACAAAACAAAGATTTTCATTAGTCATCCCCTAAACGAACCCTACAAGGAAGAAAGCTACACTTTGAAAACTAACGCAACCAACGGCAAACTTCTACCTACTGATATAATAATACTAATATAAGTACTAAACACATTCTTGTGTTAATATTTTGTAAAATTATTATTCGCCCCTAATCAATACAAATTAGGGACTTACTGAATACTTGCAAAGCATATAATTACTTTGAATTATTTTGAAGAAGAAAATTGTCTAAAACTGATAGGTATATAAATAGAAATTCCTTATCCTCATTGTAAAACTCTCCACCCTCTAAACCCTGAATATTGTTAAGCTTGTTTAATTCAGAAAGATCAACAGCGAATTAGTCACCCTCATCACTCAATCATAATATGCACACTTAATTCGCTCGTCCGTAAATCAGGTTAGTTTAATCCACACTACTATTTCGTTGTATTTACCAATTTCGGGAAGCCTTCTATATGCGAATCTAGAACTATAGTCCGAATGACATTTCCAATTTCCGAGAAAACGAATTTCTATATATTTTACAAATATGAAAGGTCAGCAAGAAAAGTTTCCTAGAAATTAGAAGAGCACTGACGAAGATTAAAAATGTCGGATTTACACATTTACTAACGTAACAAACTGAAAAATGATTTCAAAAGTTGCAAATGGTAATGTAAAACTAATTTTTGATGAGCATGGTTGACTTTGTTGTAGCGTGGCGATTGTGACTGCGGTAAGTGAAAGAGTTTTTGAGCAAGCGTGTAGCGTGAAGATTTCGCGTGCGATCGAGATCATTTTTGAGGTTTATGAACTACCTGGTGCATGAGCTCATCTAAATTCTTGGTTCTTGCCTTCCTTCCTCTATTTCCTCTCAGAATCTCGTATCCTCTTCCTCCTGTCATCCTACATATACTTCATGTTCGTACTATTAGTAATAATCCGTTCCAAATCCGATGAGTTCTCTGCAAAAGCTATAAAGCCGTATATATATTCGTCTTTCTCTCACTATCTCTCTCACACACATTCTCTCTTTCGCTCTTTCTGCCTTTTGACGCCACGAAGATATTAACTGTAACCTGTTACACTTCTGCACATCATGCCACATCCTGACCTAACACACACACATACTCATATTGTACTGTACCAAAAGGCCAACTTCTAGAAGAGGATATAAGACAAACTCAAATAAAGTATTCTTTATTGTGCCACAGTGTGAGAAGCGTAGCTATGCACAAAGGAAACGCTGTACTGAAATATTAAATCATCCTTTCACCCTATCCTAAAGTACTTTTACTACTTTCCCCGCTTCTTCCACTTCTCATTTGCAGACAGCAATAATGCTCTTCACGATGATTTTTGAAAGTAGACGAGTAAAATTTAAAAAAATACTGTAATTATAACAACATGAAGTTATAAAACTATACCTATGACAAAAATGGGTGATAAGACCAAACGGAGTAAAATAGTAGAATTTATTGTACTGTAATTGAACAAAAAATAATTGATTGGGAAATGGACAACTTGGTAGCTATTGGTCTTGTACTTTAGTTTTTACAACTGTTTGTGGTGTGTATAAACTTTAATGAGTGAGTTGTTGAAAATCATTCTGGTAATATTGACAAACGTATAAATTCTATGGAGAATATAAAAGCAGCCAAAGGTAAAATGAAATTGTGTTGACATAAAATATAAGCGATGTAAATAAGGGAGGTATAAAAGTAAATTGTTATTGTAGGAGAAACCAAATACGACTAGAACTATAGAGTTGTGAAATCAGCTTGCAGCAGCAGGAAAAATATTTATGCGAACTAAAAATCGTCCATGCTCTTAATAAACAAAAGAGATTTTAATCACTACTCTTTTTTAATTAAGGGTGTGGAGGATTTTCGGGTTTTCTCAATATTTTCCTACTTTACGCAAGTTGTGGGTTACTTGTCATTGCATCAAATAGACATTGGAGCCATGTCTTTTTGTAGGCAATGCATGGTGATACCAAATTATACCTACTGCAGATAATGTTGATGATAATGGTACTGTATTGCGTGCAAGTTTGTTAAGAATAGAAATACTATGTAAAAATAAATAATGCCATGGTTGGTCATCATAATAATATTCTATTACTTCATAAAATAAAATGTTTGTAAATACAACTGTTGAGACAGGTCGTGAACATTAAAGTGTTTATTTACACTACACTATACTGTATTATTCGCCTGCATTCATTTATTGAACTAGAAACACTACGAATGATATTGTACAATCTGATCATTACTTCGTGTTAGTGATGAAAGGAGATTGGGTTGTAATAATTGTAAAACCGTCTATTATTGTAATACAATTAAATGATCCATACAGAATAAAGACCTATGCGTAAGTAAATAATATGTAACTGAACATATTACAGTAGAAGTATTAGCAAATTATGAAATTATGTAAATTCGTATGATACATTACTAAAGTATATTACCCGTAAGACAAATAAGTGAGTGAAAAATGTATTTCAATGCGTAATTACTATCTGTGAATAAAATAATTGAGATTTGCGTTGTGTAAATTCATTTCAGTCGCCACAAAAGAGTGACATGTATAAATGCATCATATTTCAATCGTAATTATATTATTATTGCCATCAAGATTTGTTGAAATAAAATTTAAATGCTGTCTCAGTTTGTCTCAAGCCCAAAACACCCGATTTTCCCGTACATGCAGGCTTTATTCTATTAAATGTAAAATAAAAGTCATTGTTGCAATTTTTCAAATTACCTGTTAAATCCCACACACTTGTGCGGGAAAATTAGTGTTTTCTTGGTATTTGACAACCGGATGTGGTATTTATATTAATTTCATTTCAACAACTTGACTACTATATAGTTTAGCTATTCCCTGCTGTGTTACTCCTAAAGTGAGTGATTGTATAAGTACTATGTATTCAAATAAACAAAAATGTATTATATTATGTACTGTGTAATATTAAGATAGAAGTAGACATATAAAGTTACAATTTTGTAGTAGTTGAATTGTTAAGTAAGAATTTTGTGAAGAATTGAAAAATTGTCTTTAATTTAGTTACGTGGAAATATTAATATCTAAATGAATTAAAGATGTACTAAACATAAGAGAGACGACATGACATGCCTACACCTATACTATCGTAATCAAGCATAATGCATTACAAAAGTCTTCTAATAAAGTGTGACTAATAACTATTGATATTGCAATATATAACAATTGCGCATTGTGTGCTGTTCAAACAATTGACAGCCAACATGTAATTGAAATTAAATAAAAAATTTCATGACAATTATCTCAGTCTTCTAATCAACTATTCATTTTCTTAGTTAACCGTCCCTCCACTGAATGCTAACAAAAAGAAAAAAAATCATATTTAGAAACAACTACTATTTATAGTAATTTTGAATCACTGCATCTAAATTATTACGTTAACTGCGTATATATATAGATAAAGTTGACATTTTTTCTATCAGGCTTATTTATTATCCGATTTGAAGTTATACAGTAAAAAACGAATATAGAGGATGGTTCCGTATTATTTTGCCAGCTAAATAGCCGTACAAAAGAACCAATTGGAAGCTTCTATGAATTAATTTGTGTTCTCTATTTGTAGCCCGAACATTTTTGACAATAAATGTAAACATCGCTTCCAGCTATCGATTATCGATTACCTTTATCACCAAAATGAAAGAACATTCCATGTTAAGTATTTTCCAAAGCCCATTTATCGTTTAAGCCATTATCTTAAAACTTCGCCATTTCAAGTGTACGAAACCGAAAAAAATGTGAGTTTATATATGTACCCTAGTTTTATGATGTATCTTATTGCCATATTCTGCAATTATGCATTGCACTGTACTCCTGGATACTTAAGCTAACTTTGCCAATTCATATTGGCTTTGAGGGTATTGTTAATTAGTAAGGTAACTTTTCTTAAAACTCCCAAAATTCGGTCATTTCGAGGTGGCGCTTTCCTTGACGATAGAACGTATACGGATTTAGCCTATATGCTTTTTTCAACATTATTGATCTTACCAAGGTCAATATTTTCAAGTTTTAACTCATTTGCTACCATTTTACAGCTGTTTCTGTTTTTGGAAAGGGCCAAAACTCGCCCTTCCACTTCCGAGTGATGAAGCCAATGACATTAAAACAATTACTAATTTGTAGACATTGAATCAAAGTAAATGTAAAATTGGCACCGGAGCCAAAGGACTGTTTAAGTGGGAATATATGGAGAAAACAAGGTGGCAAAATAAGCCTGAACCACCCTCTGTATAAAGCTATAATATACATAATAAACATGTTTTTGCACAAGTTGATGTTATAAACATTTTTGCAGTACTGGGCAAAAGAAGGTAGCGTTTTTAATTTCCATAGCTTCACTCGTAGTGATTCTCCATTCCAGGTATTAGTTATTGACATAAGAACAAGAAAATTGCCATGAGACGAGAGAAGTATTGGTATTTAGCAGAGAAACTGTATATGTGTCGTTCTTGCGAGGGATAACATACAAAAGTCCTTGTATGGTCTGATGGAGGTTTTCCTGGTCGTATTTCAATATCTGGTACCGAGTGTGTCTACGAATGTAGCTATGACAATGAAAGTAAGCAGCTTCGGGTAAAGACAGCAAATAAATGTCATGCCCAACTGATAAGGGCGCTTGAGGAAACCGTGTAAGTTAAGTTCCAGGTAGCAGTAAGTGAAGCAAGACTGGAGAATATTTGAAATGGATCTGAGATTGAATTTTGACGGTGCTGCGATACTTTAATGGTCTGATGCACTTGGCTATTGCTGTTTGCTGAGTTAGTTGGGGTGATGCTGGAGAAAATGAGTGGGGAGTGTGAAATAAGGATCTCCTTTTCAGAACTGTGTGTGGGTGGTATGGTGGCAGCAGAAAATCTGACAGAGTGGATTTAATTCGAGAAGAGATTTGACGCGAACGTAGTGAAAGGGATATGCACTTAAATATAAAACCGATGCGATAAAGTCGATGTTTGTCGAATGCAATAATATGCAATTCTGAGACTTGTAGATGGAACCATTCTCTAAGTCTTTGGAAAAACATTCCCTCAGTTGGCAGTTGAATGCTCTCACTTACAAATACAACACGAGAGCATTTCTGGCACATCGGTGCACATATACAAACACATGGAACGGGTACTATATATACAGGTCATTATTGGCAGAATTCAGGACGATGCATTCACGGTGAGTAACCACAAGTGGGAACAGGGAATATCGGATCCAGACTGAAATACTGCGAATACTCAGATGTAGACTTATGGAAAGGAGTAAAGGAAAGGTGGTGGCTGCGTGATTATAAATAGGGAAGAGGATAGTCGAAATGTATGTAGTTTAGATAAAGTAATGGTTGAATCTTTCCGGTCCAGTGGCTGTGCGTGAAGTGAAGAGGACAAGAGAGTAGCAAAGAGAAAGATGGACATGGGATAAGCCCAGCAAGATATCAGTTACTCACAGTCCGAAAGATAGAAAAGCTTACATTTTCTCCATTCAGTCACCGAAAAACAGAAATTCACACCCAACTTCCCTGCACAGGCACAACAACACTCTCCACTTAGTTAACACTTCCCTCATACCCGTAACACATTACATTGCACACACACACATTCTATTAGGGATTTACATGGGGAGTTTACTGCAGTCAACAGTCTAAACACAGCACAGTGTGTGTGAATGTGTTAGAATCGTTCTATGGGTTCAAGGCAAACAAATTGTGCAAGAAACACTCATTGTTAGCATTGATGTAATAGTTATAGCACTCCAGTTATTCTTTCACTATGTTTGCGGAAACGTGTGCAAATTTCTGCACTTTTCGTTTCCGTTGAGGCATCACAGCTAAAAATAGAAGAGCTGTAAATAGCGGAGATATAACATAGGTATGCGTTGTTGTATGTGCAATGTGCGTATCCGCAATATATTTTGCGTTAAAATGCTATATGGGTGAAATAAGGTAGCTAATGTAGTTTTTACTAGCCTTTTGTGTGAAAATGGTTATATAGAAGCGGGTTAGGACATCCGTTGGAGTGCAGAGGCAGGAGGAATATTATTAGTACAGATAAAGTATGGTTAGTTTACAAACTGAGTGTTGGATAGAAAGCGAAGGGTATTCATGTGTGTAATACGTTGTGATGTAATGCAGAAGAATGTTCTTGAGGAAAAGGAAGGACTCAACTAAACTTGGCCAGCGTATCATCATTTTTCACGGAATAGCACTACAAGAGAGAATTCTGCAATTCTCCATTACTTACACACATATTTTCCACTTGCATGGAGATAGAAGAAGGATACCGGGATGCCGGGATACATTGCAGATAAGATGGATGGGGGTGATTTGCGAGTTGAGCTGAGCTGATGGGACATGGGAGTCAAACTAAATCCCCAAACCGCATATGGACAAGACAAGTGAAACTCAAACGAAAAAACATCGCTCAGATCCCACGCCACCAAAACCAGCAATGGAGAACCAAAGAAGAAGACACACAGGAAATAGCGGAAGCAAAAGTACTCAAGTGTAAGTAGCAAACAGGCAGGTGCTCCTTTTCTTCGGGGGAAATCATTTAATAGTCGTCCTAGCTAATAGATAGGAAAAAGCTGGGCTCAGGCTATTTCCATTCTGATTCTACGCTCTTTCCTATGTGTCTCCTCCATCTCCTCCCTGCTTACCTTCGTGTGCATTCTACTCACAAACAATTTCAACAAACCAATAATATCATGTCAAAACATTCTTATCTTTCCTTTTAATAAATTAGTAAATATCTGTTTCCGTTCTAGCTCCCAATGTCTTACTTACTACAAACATATAAAAATAGTAATTGTTTGATGAAATGTTCACAGAACAGAAGCGAACAAAAACGCCAACAGAATAAAAGTTACCCCCATCATACCAAAAGGTAGCAAGGGTTATTTTTGTAACTGCTCTTTGCATTACTCTTATCAATTAGGTACTAGTGGCCATTTATTTAGAAAATTCAAATATATTATGCTAACACATTGGAGCAGCATACCTTTGAAAAATTAATTCCCATGTATCACCACCTAATAAAATGACACGTTATAGATATGTTTCCAAGGTCAATTGGTGATTCAAATGGAAACGTAAGCTATAATCCAAGGCCTGGGTCGAATATCCATATGCCGGTATACCAGTTTGATATCAGACCTAGAGTTATAATATTTAAGTAGCTATTTATCCCTGACTCAAAATATAATGAGTTTTTGAAGGTTGGTTATTATTACGCTACAAAAAATTCACATTAAAGTTCGACAAATCCTGAATCGTAAAGAATGTTTTTCAGAATAACCCATTATTTTTATGAGACATAACTATAGCTATTTTGTTTGCCGCGGGCAACAGCATTTATAAATAAAATACGTAGCTCTTGACGCATGATTTGATGCCCAGTTTAGGTTTTTAATAGAACAGGATATTCATTGCGTATATACCGATGCCACAAATCTAGAAATCTATTGAATTGCATGCTCCATTTGCCATTTATGGTATTTACATTCATATAATATAAAATGCCATTAAAGATATAGATTAATTCAATGTTTATACTTATAGGTAGAAATGTATTTTATTTTCCGCTTGGTTTCAGCAATTCATGTATTTCTTTGAGAACTCATCAATTTATAATAAAAAAAGCAAAAGAAAGCAAAAATAATCAATTCATAAAATAAATACGTGTATACAGTTATAAGTAACTAGTAACAATACAACGCTATTCATGCGTTGGAGCTTTTCAGTTTTATAATGAAGGGTTTCTCGGTATCCTCACGTTTTAGAATGTGTTATGAGGATTTCCAGTTTTACAGTGTATTTCTTCTTTTATGTTGTGCTATCACTCCACCATGACACTTTCATCTATTTTTCAGTAGTACCGGAATAGCAGGACTGATCTGTTTTTTTCAGCTCCGACGTGCTCACATTTAATCTTTGTAGCGCTTTTACTGCATTCTCTGTAACCTCGTCACTCGGACTTGAAGACCTTGTCAGAATCCACACAAGCTCGTAACGGCTTTGCTCATCCTTTGAGTCATTCCAGCATTGATATTCCACAGACCAATTCTTATAATCTGTGTCAAGCACTGAGTAAAAATCCACGCTATCTGTCAACCAATTGTAACAAAATGTTTAATATGTGATTAAAAAATCTGTTTTATATTTTCATGGTAAACTACTTAAAAACTGAACATGATAATTTACCACGTTAATATTGTATGTACTTACAAAAAATATATGATTCAATACTACACATATTCCATGAAAAATTAATTACCTGGGGGAGCTCCGCTAATGACATATGCAAATTTGTTTTTCTGGTGTTTAATAAAGCTTTCAACGAAAATCATTTCGTCCTTTTCCGTCCTATGTGCAAATCAAATGACAAATTAATTATCAACTGTTCAATTTAAACAATAATACTTTCCTTGTTAGTCTTATAGATTTATTATGACAGAAACATTCAATTAACGCAGTTAATTTTTATTTCCAGCGGTTACTTTACAATAAAAAAGGAAAACGTAAATGTTTGAACTTACTGATTCACGGCTTTGTACTGTAACTCTCCCAATAAAAGACCTGGCCGAGGTCCTGCTTTGTATTCCCCTTTTAGACATTTCCCTCTGTAGGGATTGTCTACTGCCTTGGATCCATCATAGCGTTGAGCATCATACCACATACCCAAATACTACATATCAATTAAAGAAAAACATCAGTAAATCAATTCACAAATATAATAACAAATTAGATAACTAACGCCTAAAAGCGACTTGAATCAACATATCAATTACAGGCAGAAATACAGTACATCACAAACATAACTTTCTAGTGTGTACTGATTCAATTATAGAATTGTAGTAATAGAATAGTTTACTTAGGAAATAAATATGTTATTATTTGGTTTAAAAATTGTTTATGAAAAAACTCCAAGCTCAAGAAAAAATGTTATTTTTGAACTACCTCTTCAGTTTTAAAATCTTCATTAACTTGAGTTGGTTTGCACGGTCCAGTACCATTGCGGTGAATTTGTCCATCTACACCCAGTCCGAACACAAACAAAAGAAAGAAAAACCGTCCGATCATCGTTGTAGCGGTTGTTAGTTGAATCAATCAGTGTCTATAAAAAAACAAAAAACAAAAATTTAATTCTTACTCTTGCGCAAATATTTCTAGTATACATAATATACTCACTGAATTTTAATATGTCGAATATTAATACTTGTTAAAAGTAGCTTTTTTATATTAATATTATCTAAAAGAATCGTTACGTGTTAAGGGGGAGAGTCTCAGAATCAAATTCTTAATATTTAATCGTTGAATTCAGAAAACTTACCAGAAATGAAAACTGGTAAATATTTTTCTATTTGGATGATTACTCCACTCTTCTCACTTCTCACAATTCCCATTCAGGAATGGCAGTAAGCAAAAACTGCGACATGATTTATATAGTGAAGAGGTGTGACCCACATTAGTGAAATGTGTAGAATGAGTTAGGGCAAGGCTTAAGGACTGGAAAGGCAGAGCTATTAATAAGTAATGTTAGGTAGTACTCTAAAATGTAGTAGGCACTTCTCAAGTGACGACTAACTGTTCTGCGGCCTCTTAGTCTTAATAAGGCATAAGACAAGATAGTTTCTCATTGCGTAGATGTGGGATGTAATAAATATGTGACTGTAATGGTCCAAGTACCTACAAGGAAGACTAAAAGTTAAGTAAAACCCTTTTGTGTTCTTTGCTCAAACTATCATCCTTTCGACGGCATATAGTACATTTGAGACCAAAGGGTTAAGGGTATAAATAGAATCGCAGCAAATGTGAACAGATAATAATATTTACAGAGAAAGCCTTTCATTTCACATCGCAATGGAGTTTCTACTTTCTACAAATTCAATTTGTCCCGATTTCAAGTATAATTGTAGTGTATCCATGTACTGAAGTTTAATAAGCATCCTACATGGATTTAGATCAAAACATAGCTAATACAAGTGAGAGCCAAAAATGAGCTTTATCCATGCACTTAATTGATAGAAATTAGAATACTAGAAGTATAAATCAAACATTTCCAATCGAAAATGATATGTTTATTTAATTGTGGGTCAAGTTCGCACACGTCTCTCCTGTGGGATAACTAATGTCTACTTTCTGTTACATGGATAGGTATCTGGATAAGTATTAGATCACTGCGAGATATAGTGGGTTCATATTGAATAACTAAAGAAAATAATTTGCGAAAAGTCTGGATTTACGAAAAGAAAGAGATCTGTGCTGAAAATCCATCAATTACTTATTTTCACAAATTTGTATCGATTTAAAATTATTTTATTATTTTCCAAATATGTTTTTGCAACATGAATGGTTCTAAACACACTGATTGCAATAAAGCAATAAATATACCTAATAAAATATGAATGCCTATGTAAAAGAGTGAAAAAAGTGAAATTTACATTGCTTATTACTTAATAAATGTGTTTGGTGTCCAGTGTCCATATTGTTTTCCTTATAATCTGCTTACAGGTGTGAGTTACGATTCAACCTGCACATTATTCGAGTACAGATTATTCGAGTAAGGTATTGAAGGGTGTTGTATTCTTTTGTCCGCTGATATGTTTGATGATTTGACAGTGATTTAGCAAAATGGAGGGGGAAGATTTAAAATGTTGGAAGATGCGTTTTTCTCGTTTCATTGCTGATTGCTATGATTACTAATGTTGGAATGGCACAGCAGGGTATCGTGAAAAAGTGCAAAAAAGTATCAGAGAGTTTACAGATATTCTATCTGTATGTACATAAAGGCCCTGCCATTTGATTTATCATCGCTTCTGGTTCTGAGCAAAGAATTTGATGGTGTGGATAATATAGAACGCATGTTATAAGGTTTTGTATAAGGTTGAAAGCGTGTGGACAGGATCGGAATACCTATTTGCAAACAATGTCTCCCCAAGCGTTCTCATGTTCTCTTTCTGCTCGACCTTCCAATATCATGATGTCTCGGAGCAATCATAATCATAACATCAGCAGTAGTGCACTCACAAGCACAACCCGCTCATATTACATTACGTATTTGTAATAGCAGCAATGTGGTCTCTCTCTCTACACGTCAAAGTTTCTTCACAGTGTGTTACATGGACGGAAATGATGATAGTCAATCTCATCTTATTGTATTATAGCACTACACACAAGTGGGAGCAGTTATTCAAACGACAGCCGCCCTTCCTGTAGCATAGATTACATTTCATGTCGCAAAACTCAGTTAAAGGGTGAAGACGAGAAAAGTGACAGCAAGAGATCATCACTTTGCCACACAATTTCGATTTTTAAAAATCTTTCATTCTGATACACCTAGCAATACGTTTCAAAATTCTAAACGGTATTTCGGCCTTAGCAAAAAATTTTGTGAATTGCATCCCATTAACATAATTCGACATCTACAACCTTTTTCATGTTAGACATTTGTAAAAACAGCAATATGGTAATTTAAAATCCTCGCCTGAGATGACGTTCAGTAATTTATTCTTCATTCTCATCTTTCACCGATTTTCAATAATTTTATGCACCAATTTTCGCTTGTTTTGGTATCTGAATATTTTTATTGTATAATGATAAGTTTACATATGCAAACGATTGTGTTAGAAATTGTCTGTGAATATATTAAAGTTTTTGTTATGAAATTACCTATATAATTATTCATTAACCTTTGAACGTTGAACATGATTTTCTATATGTCACTTTTGCCATGTATAACCGATACGATAGCGACTGGCAACCTGGAAAGGAAATATTCTGGTTGAGTCAGTGTAAAAGGTGTCTCACCAGAGTTGGAATTTGTGAAGCAGAGAAGTACGTGCTTTTTGGATGCATACCAATCGATCTTTTTAGTTATATGCATCTCCATCTAACATTCCGTAGGAGAGGTAGAAATGCACGCATACAACTGAGAAGTCTTTAGTTCTCTACTTTGTCAAATGGAAAATTACATCAGAACGATTACATTACTCAAGGACTAAAAGTTTTTATAAAGATGCTTAACAAGTTTGACTTTTTCTCCATTTGTTTTGCTAAAATGCATTTAGAATTATATGCAATCAGCATACGAAATTATACCACACATATTACTTAAGTTAATCATTGTTGTGGGATCCTCTACAATTAGTCTCTCGATACTCACAATGGATCTTATTTTTAGAAGGGTTGCTCTACTAATATGTAGCAAAGTAATAAATGCAAAAGACAAGTGCAAATAATTTTGAGGGAAATGCAAGCAGCATAATAAAGTGAGGCAAGCAGCACTCAAATTTGCACAAGGATTCTCGAGAGTGTCTTTCATTTCGTACTAGGAGTAGTTATTGTCGTATTTCTTGTCCAGGAATACTTTTCGTTTGGTGAAAGATAATAAGATAAGATGAACAGGTCACGAAAACCTTGCGTGCTCATGAACCATTTGAAAAGTAATTCGTATTTGTGCACTCAAATGTTTCTTAACTTCTTGTCTTGGACATACGAAACTAACTAATGTTATTGCAAGAATTCTCAAACAGAAGTTGGTTTATTTTATGACCATAATGTCCTAACCTCTAGATACTATATATAACCCATATTACATTTTATTAGACTTTTACTGAAATCAAATTCTATGTAATTCATCCATGTGCTGGTTTCTAGCCCCTCAAAAACAATTAAAACGAATTTAATTGTTTTAAATAAATCTAGTAGGGGTAGTCATAAAATGTATTTTTGTGTATTACTATGAAACTCTCTAAAAATTTTATTTCATAATATTGTTCTGGTATTCGTAAATTATGGCAGACTCATAGTATAATTTTTAAAATCAGTAATATTTTATAAAATTGATTGTTTACTTGCTACAATTCTTTTCTTTACTATTGTGTCTATAATGGCAATCTCAATTTTTGAGACAATAAATAACAAAATTATTTCTTGGTTAATATGGCCTAGATGACTATCACACCCGCACATTTCCTACTGCGATTACAAGGGTTTTTGTAAAAATGCTTTTAGGAAGAATGTGTATTTTTCCTCTGTGGGATAGAGCATAATATTTTATTAGAATGTGCTTTCGCATGTCTTGAGTGGAGATAGGGATCGGAGGTTAAGAAAGAAAAGTTGAGTCACTAAAGTGGTTGTTACATCTGGGAAGTGGTTAATATGATGAAGAAGAGGAATGATAAGGAAAAGTAAGGAGTGTCATCGGCAACCACTCACTTCATTGCTCCTTCATGCTCTGTCAGCCGAGTAGTCAAAAACTCCCTAAGGTGTCATTAATAAAACATCTTCAGACGGAACATCACCGACCATACTTCTTATTGCTGAGCAAAAACGAATGATAATACAGACACAGAACGACATTACACAACGCAACGGCCGTTTTATGTATACATCATTACATAAACTGAAATTAGTAATGCATCATCTAGTAAGCCTCACTTTACGGCAGATAAAGTCATATCCTTCTATCCACGCACAAATTACATTCTTGTCCTTCCATGGCTTCTTCAATTCCCGGGTCACACTCAACAGTGTCTGTCTATCCATTCCAGGTCTCCAACTTTATTCAAACAACCACCTTATTTCCATCTTAGTTCCACTCCAATATGCATATCATTTTTATGAGCAGTACGTTTACATCACCCTCTTTGAACCCTAACAAAAAATACATGACTCTAATTCAGATGGAAATTAGTACTCTTCATTTTCATTGCATCTGAGTCAGTCAGTGGCATTCGGAGCAATAAGCAATGAAGTAATTTACTTTCACTCTTAATTTATTGCAGGCTGCTTTACGTTTTAGAGAATAAAAACGTTTCACAAAACTTCTGCAAAAATGTGAATTGAGGCAGAAACTAAATATCAACTAGAAAGTCTCAATATTGCATAGTTTGTCTGCACTTTAGTGACAAAGGTTATATAACACAATACACAAAAGAAATATGGCAAAATGAAACAATGTAAAAGAACTTGTTGCTATCAGGAAGAATATGAACATGTTTATGTCCAATTATTGATTTCTTTATGTAATCCCCAGCTAAAAATCGTGACGAACAGTCTAAATTTTTCACAATAACAGAAAAAGAAAAAACTACTGTATAGTATAATAAAGATGAAGCTCTACACATCAGGGACAGGTTAAAGAGATAAAATATAGTTTGACAGGGATAAATAAATAGTTGAACTGGGAACATGATATTTAGTAGCAGTGTGGATATTAGATTAAAACTTGTATGTTACAGTTTAACTGCCTGTATTGGGACGCTTGGACGATTATTATAGAAGTGACTGCTGCTGGACAAGAAACAGTTATTTCTTCGGGAGTTTCTCAGGAGAAAAATCGGGTTGCAGCTCTGTGACAATAAAGCAGTGCGTAACTGACTATAAATATATAATGTAGAAAGATTTCACAGCTCAAAATCCGTTTTAACGTGTGAATGAGTCAATATGAACTCAGATCACGTAGTATTAAATGGCCTCTTTCTGATGTGAGGGGATAGCTGAAGCGTTTTATAGGGTTTCCAACGACGACCTAATACTTACAGTTGTAACTGTAGACTGTTCAAAAAACTACACTGCTCTGCACTCCCAGAAATATCCTCACTTAACCGAACACAAAAAGAAGCCATTGTGAGCAATCCACAACAAGTCGTTCTTTGCAAAATAACCAATGCAACGCTTCGGTGCTTGGTTTCAACGGAATCTTCGGTTGGTTACTTGGGCTCGCACAAGCTTTATACATTTTTATTCGAAACTTAATTGCTTTTGCCCATTTGCATAATTGAACACAGTTCAAACACTTTATACTCAGCGTAACTTAGAAAATCTAGAGGTGTATCAAAATTGAAAACCATCCAATTACAATGTGTTTGACCGCCTTTCATTTTAACAATGTACATTACATGCTTCATTTAACACCAATACTATACCATTTTTTGAGGTTACAGTTAAAAGTTTGTTAAGAATGGAAGTAGCCTTTTACAACTGGGAATTATAGTGAATTTACAGAAATTATGTTTCTAGTCTAGTCTTTCTAGAGTTTCAGATTGTTTCCTTGCTTCGATTTTTTTGTAATCTAAACAGAGCAATTTGAGGAAGGGAGGTAGTAAAATGAATAAGAAGCTAATTGGTGTTAGTGGAATTGTTTCGTTGTTTGTGTGCAATTGTGCTCAAGCCCTAAACGTAAATAAATGGGTTGTGACTTGTGAGGAAGAATGTGATGAAAGTCAAACTAGGGAAAAGATTAGTAGAAAGGGGAACATGTAGAAATTCCTTTGTTCACTGACTTCGAAATTAGGAAGGAAACTGATGGTCTGTGTGTTTCCCGGTTCCTGTCATCACATCGTGCAGTCGACTTGACTTTCCACTGAAATCAGCTAACAAATAGTGCACTGAATTTACACAGATATTGTAAGAGTAATAAGGCTTATCACAGGTTCCTTATCTATCTCCATCCCGCTACTCCACTGCACTCTATATTTCAAGCAGCTGCACAGAAAATTAGAAGCTGCCCATCTTCAAACAGACAAACTGGACAGACAAACAGAATGAAATGAGGCTGCTTATCGGCTGGTACAATCTAACCGACACCCGATTTTATCGGGTACAAGCTACTCCACACTTGGCCCGACACCGGGGCCTTGGTAAGGAACCCGACACCCGATATAAAATTTGCTCCGTTTACCCCTTAATTTGTGCAAGTAACCCGACCCGACACCGTAATACAACTTACAACTTCAAATTAGCTTTTCTCCAGAACTTTGGCCTCTGATGCATAACTAGACATTTTGTGGTAACAGAAAATTGTTTCTACTGTTACTTTTTGTTTAATTTGATGTACAACTGTAACGAAGAATTAAAAACCAGGAGGAAATAAAAATGACCGCACGTTAAACTAACGATAGTTGATTCAGCTTATCGTTAGGAATGTTGTGTCACTTCATTATGCTTTATCTTTGGTGCTTATTTTCACAATTCTTAGTACTGTTACTACAATAAGAAAAGATTATACAAAAACTATTATTATGCTCAATAATAGGGATACAAATAATCTCGACACACTTTTAAAAGCTTCCATACTTCAATCTACCTTGAATGTATCCAGTTTCTGACTCTGACTGATTTTTAACCTCATGCAGACTGTAGAGACTAATGTACCGAGGAGGGGAGCACTAGGGGCACGTGCCTTCCCCCAAATTCCGGAAAAAAGGAAGGGCTGCAAATAAGAAATAACCCTTTTACCGTTATATGGTTTTTTTGTGGTTGTGCCTCCCCCACCCCCAGAGCCGCTTTATTGGGTCGTTTCTCTCCTCCTGGGTACGCCCTTGACTTTGGAAATTTAATAACTCGAAGTATTTTTCTTGAACACAAAGATGAATAAATACAACACCTACTGCTATCAATACGGCATGATAAAATTATTTAAGTTACACAATTGAAGATTATCCGAGCTAATCTGTTGTGATTATCCAAACTAATCTGTTGTGATTATGATATTCTCTGCGGCGGTGGTGGCTCACAACTTGATACAGTGACAGTACAGTGTCACTATTATATATACTATAAACACATATTAATTTATTTTTATCTTATGATGTATCATGTATCATACTTTTAGTCTATCCAGATTATCTTGCACAATATCATAACAACGTGTAGCATTTAATTAAGACTACTGATGTTACGTCTCCTTCTTCTGAAGATCTACCAATAAATCGAAAACGTCGTGAACGAAAATTACCGACGCAAAAATATACAAGTATGATGCCATATCGTAACGGTGTTTGCAATAACAGGTGCATAATATAAAGCATCTACATAGTAAATTTAATAATGAGATACGCTGTTAGAAAATTAAACATTGCTGAAACGTCACCTGCTGATACGTAATAATAAAATATAATTTCTTGTATGATTAATGAAATTAATGTTTATCTATAACAAGGGCATTGGCGGTTTAATCATGTGCAGCATTATGACAGTGACCTATTGACAATCTCTGGGCTCTTTTGGGTGGATTAGGGATCAACTCGTGAATTTGGTAAGTCTACAAATGAAAGCAGTAGGACCTGAGGTTAAACTCGTGAAATTGTGTTTATGGTATCTGATAACGCTGATTTGCAGTAAATCCAACTCAGTTTAATCTTTTTATCGCCATCAGCAATAAAAATGAGAACTTTAATTGTCTTTACGGTCTGCTTCAGTGATTTGCTAGTTTGCTTCACGTTCACACCAATTTATAATTTATCCAGCAGAAACTACGGGCTTAACCAGCGATAAATACCAGTGCCTGAAAGGTATGATTTATATCTTATTTATTTCGAATATTTAAAAATCTTATTAAATAGCTTTAATTTGTTTTTGTAAAATTTCAAAAATTATTACTATAGTACGTACAAAGAGTTAAATTATGAAACATTGGGTGCCTAAGAATTTATTTAATAAAATATCATTTTAATTCTTTGTAAAATATTAATTTGACAATCCTTCTGATAGCTATGGATGAGAATGGAAACATTGGAGGAAAGACTTCTGCGCGTAATGAAGAGAACCTTCAATATGGAAAAACAGGGTAAATTTTATATTTATAAATGTATTAATATTTATAATGGTAAATTGCGTAGAAAATGACCGATTTTTGTAGAATGTATTGGAATTATGTTTCATCCAATTCGTCCTTGTGACATGATTTAATGTACATTCTATACAACGTGTATTCTTTTCCTGTAAATTTTAATGTTATAATGCAACCGATATTAATACAATTTCTCTGAAACTAGATATTTACTACTATGTAAGTAGTAGTGCCAAAAAATATCAACACGTAAGACATTCCTAGTCACGTTCTCACAAAAAGATATTTCATAACGCACATAAAATTTATATCACATATAAGAAAGTACTTCTAACTAAAAAGTTCCTCGTCGACTATTTTGTACCATAAAATATGTAAAAAATGAGTATCACTGTTTTACAAGAGCCAGTCGACATTTGTATCACTGCGTAAGTCAATTAATATTTTTATTTCATGTAAGAAGAGTTAGGTACCTACCTATGTAATATTATTGTTCTGTTACAAGGACAATTAAAAATTAACAAAAGGAGAGATATTTCATTTTAAGTTAAACCGGACTTTAAATGAATAAAAAACCTACAAGAGAAATTTTATACTGCATTTTCATCTTTTCTCTTTTCAGAAATAATTTTATTAACACTTTTCATGGTATTGTTTTAGAATGGAACTTAATCCCTTGTTGAAACAGAATTTGGAAAAACCATTGGAGACGGAAAGTGAACAATTAAGAAGAAAATATTCATTATGGATCATGTATTTCACGACTTTATTACAATCTATCGGAGGTTCAATAGTTGTTACTGGAATGTGGCCATATTTGCAACAAGTAAGAATAGTGTCATTCAATTTATTGTAGCAAACTCATACAGTACCTATTGTAATATTAAAACCTTTCGAATGGTTACTTAAAAACAAGTTATTTACGAATGAATGCATGCATTCGTAAATTTTGTAAAAAACTCAAAATTTTCCACTATTAATTAAATCACATTAAATATTGTTTTGTTTCTTCCATTACTATCCAATTAATTCTCTGAAAAGCGGTAATAATATATGACTTGGATTTTAATTTATCTTAAAATTTCTACAATGTTGTATCTAGTGATTTTGTTGATCTATAGTTGGATGCGGACGCAGAAAAAGACTGGTACAGCATTATTGTAGCTGCAAATCCATTGGGCCAATTAATCTTTTCTCCATTAATTGGATGGTGGTGTAACAAAATCAATTCGGTTCGAATACCCTCCATCTTTTGTCTCACCATTTTCATTATTTCCAACTGCTGGTATGCAGTATTGCCGTTGCATGAAGATAGCGGACGCTATTATGTATTTGCGGCCCGATTTCTCGTAGGTGTCAGTTCAGGTAAGATACAATACCTAAGAATTAATCTCAGAGGTGTATGATTTGGTAGGTTTCAATTAGACCTTCTAGATCGGGAAAAATATTATTTACTTTTACTGTAAAAGTAAATAATAATGTGTAAATGTGTAAAAGTTTTCCACATGGACAGGTGTCCATCCGAATTATGGGAAATTCCCATTATTTCGGAGTCGGATTAACAAACTTGAATGCAAATGTATTTTAAAAATAACTGAAAGAATCCTCTTGTTAGGGTTTTTCACGGATGTGTACTAGGTTGTCAACTTTCAGAGAAAAAACTGCTTTACTAGTATGTTGTGTGTGGTTACTGCTTACCTTAATAACACAACTTAACAGCAAATAATGTTTTTCGAAGTGTTTTCCTCAAAAATTGAAAACGTAGCGAAAATAGCTGAAAGAGCCCAAACAATTTATTTTCTCAGCTATATTTAAAAAAAAGTTGCACCCATTTTCATCCATCGTTTCCAAAAAATAGGGAACTCACATAATTCGGGTTTTCGGTTAAAACCGCCTTAATTTCCGAACGGCGTATTTAACGAAAAGTATATTTTAGAAAATGCTTATAGTATCAAGTAGTTTCACCTCCCAAGTTCTTATCTATGAGACAAAAATTGCGTTCCCGAGCTAGGAGGTCTTATTTAAACCTACTGGATTGAAAGTGAGGGTATAGAGTGAAAGATCTTTAAAAATTTAACAAAATTAATATAGAGTCAAATTTTTGACAATTAGTAGTAAGGAGCGTAAGCTACTTTATAACAGAATGGGGTCTTCGCGGCCTCCATAACTCACAAACGGATGAACACAATCCGTTTAAACTTCTCATAAGTGATCTGTGGGTCACAACAAAGGTCAGGTTTGAAAATGGAGTTAATCGGTGGCATTTAATATTTAGTAGCGGAAGCTACTTTATCGGAACGTTTTGCCTGTCCGTCTGTATATCATGTAATTCGATATCTTGATGACGGATCAACTTAACTCGGTCAAAGTTTGTCAAAACAGTTAGCAGCAACAATTGACAACAACAATTGATAACAAGAGTTGGCTAATCAGTTGACAACAGCTGCCAAACCCGCAAACCAGGTGACAGTAACGACTGTTAAATAGCATAGGTAATTGCGTATCTTTATTACACCCGTTGTAACACCCTTTATTAAGCAGCGTAAGCTACTTTATAAGAATGGTGAACCGTCTGTCCGTCCGTGACCGCTGTAACTCCCGAACGGATGAACACAAATCCTTCTTTCTCATACGTAAACAAAGGTTTACTCAGAACATGGAGTCAATCGGTGACATAAACAATAGTGGCTAGAACAATCATGACAGATTTACGAGACCATGTATCGCACTGTGCCTCCCCTAGATACGCCCTTAATCTAATCAATGTGTTTTCACAATGAAAAACCTTTCAGGATATCCAACATTAAATAACAGCATAAAAACTATCCACGTCGCTAATTTTATTTATCTGCGTGCAATTATAGTTAACTAATAATCACGTAATTATAAATTTCACTTCGGATCGCCCACTTTAATTACAAAGGTATGCATTAGATAATTGCCGACCTAACCAATTTAGAATAAGTATAGGAAGAACTGATGATCTTACTACCCACAAATAAAAAAACAGAAAATTCGTTTATGAGCCTGTCGCATGCATCCGTTTTCAACATATCAAGGTAATGCCGTAGTAGAGGTACTCCTAGCTATAATGTTATTAACATTTAATATTGTGAATGTGTTTACGTATAGTGTTTACGTATTTCTTGTATTGAATTAATTTTTGTTAATTATCAATTAATTGCTAAATTACATAAACCTTACCATTTTTCTAAGCTAAAAGTTTTATTTCATAAAGTTTTAAGTTGTGATTTGTAATAATCAATTATACAATGACAATAATTTTCTACCAGTAAGATACAAGTCCATTATTATGAATGAGACTTCCAGCAACTTCGTCAACTTAATAATATTATATATTAGCCTAATTCAGAATAAGGGGCCAAAATGACATTTAATATGGTATGTATGGTACAATAAGAACATTAGAAGAAACTTGTACCACCTGATTTTATGAAAACATGCTGAATTAAATATTGTCACTTCAAAAGTAAATGAAATAGTAATTTTTCAGAAGCATAACAAATTGCAATTACTGAACCTCATCGTTCATTAACTATTTGATATACAGTTAGTTTTTCTTTCCGGTTTTTCGATAAATCTTCGCATCACGGTCACTTATCGCCTTTCCATTTTCTCCGCGTTGAAATAAATAATATGTTCCTTGTGTGTCTACAAGTGGAAACAAGTAACTCTTTTCAAACGCGGAATTATCTACTTGAGGAAAGTGACCCACCACAAAGGTATCAAAATTCAAATCTATTAAACTTTTGATGAAGTTGCCTCTTTCGTTGTCAGATATATTAGTAGTTTGGTCATTCATGGATTCATCATGTATAAGGACACATACCAAATTTTTAAGATGTAAATCATTAGCTACTTGAACAATGCTCTTATGTTGTGCGTGTTTGAGGGCGTAATAAACGATGAGAGATTCCAATTCAAAGCTCTGGTCCAAAATTATCCTTACGTCTTTCGCACGAAGAGTTTTCACGCTTGGGGGTATGGCTGACGTTTTCAAAATGCTTGCATCATCGGCAACGGGAACATAGCATGCCGGTAATGACACAGCGAGAGTGACAAGTTGGGGACTGTGCTTAAACTCTTCCACGAATGGGGAAAAGTCAATCGCCGTTTCAAAGATTATGTGTAGGTGCTTCAGGTGGGGATAGTTGTGTTTACCGGAAATTCGAGGTAGATTCTCTTCATCAGAACCAAATATTACTTTTAACTTTTCAATACTTTCTGACAGTAAGGAGACATTTAAATGTATTAATTCAGTCTCCAACTTTTTGTATTTCATTTGACTCTTCCACAGTTCGCCTTCCCCACCGGGATAGAGGTAAAGACTTAATTTCTTAATTTCCCAGTTTGATGTTTCCCAATTTAATACTGGAACCTCTCCCAAGCTTAGCATATCCAAGGAATGTGAACCTTGTGCGTCCAACTTTATAGTTTCTCCGCTGAAGTTAGCTTTTTTCAAAACATCAAAGTTTAGCAATGGGTTGATTAAAAATTCTTCGATATTCTCTTTGCCTTCCCGAAATGTAACATCATGTAGCTCAATTTCCACACAGTTTTTTAAAGTTGTACCCGGAATAATATTTAAAACGCAGCATTCCAATTGAAGAATTCGAATATTGGGTACTTTATCAATTGAAACAATCATAATGTTATTGTTATTAGCACAAAAACATTCAATATGTAGTTTGATCAAAGTTGAAGGCAGGAGTGGAGACACATCATATGTCTGGTTTTGTTTGCCCAGCACAAAATCTGGCGACGATATCGCGAGTTCACTCAAATTAGAATACCACTTTTTACAAAAGGAGGCGAATTTATAAACAGGGAATTGACATGAATCAAATCGAAAGCATGTAAATATTTGACTTTGTTGTGAGTTAGGAAACTCTTCATTAAACTTTTCAACGTCTTCTGTACTGAAAATGTTAACCACGGAGAGTTTCTTTAGAAACTTTTCAGCCAGTTGATTCCATTTATGACACACTGAGCGACAATTTTTAATATCCGCCAGCGTTAGGAATTTAAACATGTGATCCGTAATCTATTAAATTAAAACAGTTATTTATATAATTATTATTTGTACATTTTCAAACACGAATAATTGTTGATTGTGTATATTAACCTCTGGAACATACAACGGATTCTTCAACTGTGCACTTTTAATGCTCATGGACCTGGTCTGCATCTGCAAAACGAAATCAGTTTAATCAGATTTTAGGTCATAGGTTACAGTATATAAAAATAAAAAAGGCATATCGAAGTAGTAAATAAATAATCAGGCAGAGCGTTATTCAATATTTGGTTGAACAATTAAAGGTAAAAATGCTTTAAGTCTTCAGTCAGTACACAACTGCCACAACCCCATATTTTGAGTGCGCAATAATTATTAACCTTATTATATAAGAAACTTGAAAATGTTCGAGATTGTTATCTACAACGAATATGGAATATTGAATGTACAAATTATATTGACAAATGCACATTTCATTTAAAGGGATTGAATAATACATAATAAAGTTTAACAAATATTATGAACAAATAAGACAAAAACAACTAGTAAATATATATAATAAATAAATATTTCATACTTACCTTTCAGCCGGTGGTTGAAATCAATCTTTAGTTACGAATAAAATTGTTTTTTGAATATGCACAAGAAAGGCAATCTCCAAAATTTCATCCACACACGCCCCTAACTATTTACTGCTGGACTATTTTGGCACTTGTTCACAGACATACATGGAAAATGTTAGCACTCAATGAAACTGAGAAAAAAATTTCCTGCCTACTAATCAGTGGGAAACTGAAACTAACTTGATTAAAAACACGAATTTTAAAAATAAATGAATAAATTATTTACAAGTATCACCCAGAAAAGCTGCTTACAACATATTTCTAATTAAAACATTAGGGTTACGGCTATACATATATACAATATAATAGACACTGACTTATTTGAAGAAAGACGTTGAAACAAAGGTAAATAAACACCAAATTGTTATACGACAGTTTTATTAATCTGTGCAAACTGTGTATATCAGTGTATTAGCATTGTCCTTTTATTAGACCGATAGGATAGAGGTCTTATAAGAATGCGTATGATGTCCGTCTGTCTGTCTGTCCGTCCGTCTGTCCG
>JABASD010001760.1:0-34857 GCA_019776165.1 Pogonognathellus flavescens
ATGTATTGCAATTCAGTCCACAACTAAATAAATGCGTTGAGCGGGATCAACCAGAAATGCGCTCAGAAAATACCAGATGGCTCAGTAGTCGAATTTGTCTGTTTTGCAGATATCGAATAGGCATTTGGATATTTATGCATTGAGTTGCATACACAGCACTTTATTGCTGTAGTGCATAGTGTGGTGTGATGATCGCATGAACGCTGTCACTGTCACTCATTGTTACTGCTTCACATGATGCCCTCTCAGTCGCAAAATCGTACAAATCTTTCTATTATTCTTTGCTTGATATTTATATATGGTTTATGAATGTATTCCTGCACTTGTAGTAGTAGTGCAGTGGAGTATCTTGAATATCCAGTAAGTATCGACTCAGCTATTCTTCGTTTGTTCGTCTGTATAATCGGTGATGCTTGCAATGCAGTGGTAAATCTTGATAAGACATCGTGGGTTAAGAAGATAACCATAGAATCGGTTTGCATCAAATGTTACAAAATTGAAGTAACCTGAACTCATAAATTTTATAGTACGTAGGATGAAGAATGCAAGTTTCTGTATATTGTGTATAGTACTACTGTGAGACTGCACAATGCTATATAATATCAACCAATCTACTAAATCTCCTACTACAAAAGTAAATCACATCTGATTACGAGTAAGTATAACCAAGTATAACTAATAATGTGTTCTACTAGGTCTGGGTATAAAGTATGAAGTATGCACAATTGTGAAGGTAAAATGTATGACAAAATAGTATTGTTCTTCAGATTGTTATTATTTGATTGTATGTGAATGAAAGTGCCTTTAGTTAAATGCTAGTAATCTATAAAGCTTCCGACTCAACCAATTGGAAGACTTAAAAACAATAATCATACATTTATTGTCCATTTCATCTCCACGGTACTATAATTTATCACGTTTAATACTGTACAAATCATAACCTACAAAAATTTAATATGTGTAGTTAATTTTTTATTTTACTAATACACTAATTGCACAATGAGCGAATTCGAATGCTCAAATGCTCATATGACTTGTTCGTAATCAAATCGGTAATAATGATTTAATCGCTTTATATGGATGATGTACTTACATAAATAACATTCATTTTAAAGTAATAATATGACTACATCACTCGATTTAGTGTACACTTTTATCTATGTGAAAAAGCTTAGCGGAAAATATAAAGTCAGAAATAGAATATTAATATGAGCACTTGACATTGAAAATATCGCAATAAAAAATTACGAATTTGATATCTCCCACTTGTGTTTTGTATTGTCATGTCAATATTTTATTAATATAAAGTTGATTTTAGACATTACTCAAGTGTTCGAGTTACAGTTTGAAGCATGCAGAGTGTTATGCACCTACTTGACTCTATAATATCTTACAAACTGACATTATGTCAATGTACAGTAAGCTGTACAGTGCAAATTACGTTTTAGATTAAAAATGTTTGTGGAAAATACAAACGAGATTTTTTATGTGTCCGGAACACTTATAAATGCTTATAAAAATACAATACACATCCTCTGGTTGAAGGGTATTTTATACATGAAACATGAGTGTTGAGTGTTGTATAGACACCAGAGGAGGTACTCCTGTTCTGCTTGTACTCATATTGTAATCATATTGTTTTAATACTTATTTCTCTGCTTGTTGTACTTACCATATGTGTATGTACTTGTGTGCGATAACAAAATATATTTACGCTGCAGAGAATTATTGAAGTTGGAGATGTTGTTATAATTAAATAAATGTTTTATAATTAAATAAATGTTATACATAGATAAATTTTATTCGCTTGTTGGGATGGGATTACTAGGCAAGTAGACAAACTATATTTATAGTGACGTTATGTTGTAAAAATGATCTTTATTAGATTGATTTGTATAAGTAGTTTGTTTTGCTTATGTGCGATAAGACTCGTATATTACACAACTGGACGTATTATTGTGCATTTCGCACATGATTATCATTTAATAATAATTCTCAGAAGTTCAGAAACATACTGCTTATGTGCTTATCATTCACACAGTCGAGATAAAATGTGAAGTGAATAATATGAAGCAAAAAAATATTACAGTAGTGCAAACAATAGCAAGTAAAACGCTGACGTGATTTAGCAGTAGTTGTACAATGATACGTTGATACTCTCATGGTTAGTACAAGTACTACATGTATTTTACGCACACAAAATACTTACCTAACCAAACTTGTACCGTACCTTTGCTGATAAGTGATAATGTTTCTCTACAGTACAAGCGCAGTTGTAATGTAAGTAGTGATGGCAAACTCAAGTAGGATGATTACTATTAGCATTAGCTACAGGTGAAAATTAAATATGCATTGAGTATAATAATAAGTCCTTTTATGTATATCTTTTTGTATATCGTCAGCACTGGATTTAGAACTAGGTGTACAAAATAAACAAATATATATCAACCGACGATACTTATACTTGAACCGTGGTGTACTTCTACCGAGGATAGATTAGTGAGTCAAAATGTGTGTGTGGTGTGCTTTGAAAAGGTTACACCAATATGCAACGGAGGTTAGAAGCGTAGTAATTAATTGTTCTTCTCCGGCACAGGACATACGTGGGCAGGGAGTTGCACTTGACGGCCTGATAGTCTCTTGAAGATATATTGTAGTGCAACTACTATTCTACACAAAACCTTCAAAGTAACTGGAAGAAAGTTTTGTGTAAACTTGAGTTTTAAGTTGAAAGTTCTTCATCGGGATTATTTTTTTCCATTCTGAGAAAAAAAAGTAATTTTACGATTTTTCATGGATTATTTATATTTCTTTGGTTTAATAGTAGTAAGTAGTAGTAGTGGCATGTTGTTTACAGGGTTGATCTTCATCTATATTACATTAGTGCAGTGACTTCTTTTCTTCGTGCTGCAACAGTCTCCTCCTAACTCGTATTCGTAATTTGAGGAGATAAATACACAAGATATGTCAGCTAATTAGATGTGCATTGGTTCGTAATTTTTTGCGTTAGCTATGTCAGCGCAACACAAATAAATTACATTTTTTATTTGCTAACGTACAATTCTCTGGTAGTGAATGAAAAAAGATTCAGATTGCGTGGCAAATTAATGCAAACGTATACTCTACAGGGGTATTTAAGGATGTGAACTTTTTTTAAATCGCATAAAACAGCAGCGAGTCTCGAGTGTCGAGTTTTGGTCCTTGTTGTTTGTGAAGTGCTTGCATTTGCCTCCTTCTTCGTCTTCTATTTTCTGTGTCCTCCATCTCTTCTCTTGTAGTTTGACAATAATATTTCAAATGCATTTACCAACAGTCGTATTACAGTTCTGTGTTCAAGTGCTAAGTACGAGTAGGGAATCTAATCCACAGGATTGTCACAATTGTCATTCGAAAAACATTGTGTTGTTGCATCTACCATTATAATATTAGGCATGTTTGGAAATAAAGAGAGAACACCTACTCCACTCAGTTCATATAAATTTATACAAGTATATATGTACTACGTTGTAGTCACATTGTCATGCTTGTGGGCTCTGTACTCATTGTAGCGTTCGTCGGAAACATCGTTTGTTCAGATGAGAAGTACGTAGGTATGATCACAAGAAAGATGTTCTGTACATTTAACATTTATTATGTTATGTAATAGTAAACTTTGAGAGTACTCAACTCACTCCTTGTAGTAGTACAGTTTGGAATTGGAATAGGCATGCTATAATATTCTATTCTTTGTACTCCGTGTGGTAGTTTAGATAGTTACACGATATGTGAGTGTAGTTTAGATAAGAAATGAATCATATGCCAAAACTAACTAACTCAGATAGAAGAAGCTTGCAGGAGCTACGCACTGTAAATTATGCAGTTTAATTTGAAATAGTACCAGCCTTTTATTTGTCATTTCATTCCAATGTTAGTAGATGTTTAATGCAAATTCATTTGTTGTGAATCCTTCCTTCTCATTACCATCCTGCGTTTTCGAGTTGAATCAAGCATTACAAATTTTTTGAATGCATGTGTACTAACAGTTTGTGACAAACTTGAGGTTTCAGCTTTGATTACCTGCAATATTAATATAAAGATGTCAATAAAATCGTTTTCATTGACAAGTTCGTTAGGACTGGAAACACTGTACATATTTCCACGTGAAAAATATTTACAAACAGCGTTTCCGTTAAGTAAAACATGTGAAAACGAATTGTACTTACTCTTTTTAGTGATGTAGTGCAGAGACATCAAACCATTCTTGCTTTGCTAAGCAGATTAATTGCAGACTTGATTGTGAAAATAGAGAAGATGGTGTATCAGTTTCATTCTGTCATGGAATGTCTAAAAGAATCTTTTGTGCTGTTTGAAGTTGAAGAGCGTAAACGTAAACTTTGTGTATTCTTTGAACTCTGGGTACATGCATTTGCATTTAGAATGTAATAAACTGGAAGAGAAGCCAAGAGAAGCTGAAGCTGAAGCTCTGAGGTAGGTATGTACACACGTTAGTATTTAATTTAACAAAGACTGGAAGCAGAATGGGATGGAGGGAATAGTAATAATATTATTATTACAGAATGGACTTCATGTAGCATAAAACGACGTTCCATTTGCATACATGAAAATGTTTAATACAATTCAGTGAGATTGAATTCAATGCACTCGGTCTGCGTGCAACTCCAAGAATTCGTTTTTTACTTTGCAACTACTTAGTCTGACTTCTTATTGGTGGTAAAGGGAGAACAGGACTGGTTCTCTAATCTAAGAAGTACCATTTTAATCTGGTGACAAAATTACTGTTTAATCTAAGGTGAAAGGTAAAAAATGGGTCTGCATGGCCAACAAAGCTATAAAATCTAAAGTAGCTTTATGCTTTATAAAAGTTGTTTTGTAATGCCCTTAAATTTGCTAAACTCTGTGGCAGTTAGATTATACTTACTTTACTCGTGTTGTGTTGTGGGCACGTCGAAATACGTTTGAATGGCTAGTAGTAGAAAGATCCATGTTTTCTATTGTAATATATTGGTATAGTGGATTGGATGCATTACAGATTACACCTAAGTAAGTAGCAGTTAGCAGGTAGAGGTAGGTATGGTATATCATCGGTATTGTAAGTTGTAAGTGTGTGTGTACATTCATATAGAAATATTATTTGTCTGTAGACGTAATTTGCTTATCTCTTTATACATTATCTTTAACTAGCACCAGGGTTGCATATATACAATACCTACACTACAATATACATGCGGCATGACTTGGAGCTCAACTTCCATTTATTGTAGAAGCAGTAGAAAAGGAGAATTCACTTGGCATGTAATTCTATATATTTTTTAGCCACGGTTGATTTGACGCACAGTACAAGGTACAATTCACATTCGTACTATTTGATTGCCTATGTCTATGTGACTGCTTAGTATTTATGGCCTGAGTCTATATGTCGTTTCATCTGTATGTGATATGATCGGATCTTACTATGTATTTTTCGCTATGGATTATCTTATATCACTACCAACAGTAAATTACATATTGGAGAGAATCAGATAGACATATATCAGCAGTTATTATAATTGTAACGTGAAAGGTATAAAGTGATCCTATGCAATGTTGAATGGCACCATCTTTCATGGCGTAAACCTGTAATATCTCAGTTGATTTTCTATTGAGACAGTGTGTTGAGTTCTGTAAATTTTGCGTGTGTATTGGTAACATTTCGTGCACGCAGAAGAATGGCATATGAACGTACACGATTCAATATTTAGTATTTAGTGATTTTGCTACTGTTCTGGTTGTTGTTGCATGTTACTGTGTTTTATTGTTTGTTGTTGGTCGTTTGATATATCTGGTTTTATTTTTCATGTATGTTATAGCAAAATTTGAATCAGTTATACCGTCATTGGATGGGATGTGGGGTACTTATGTTTGTACATAGACATAACTAGCTGTAATTAGAATGTAATTAGAATGATGGAGGAATTCAATGGCTTTTGGGTTTGGAGATGGAGAGTTTGGTGAATAGAGATTATGCTGGGAGGAAGCAGATAAGTTAGTAAGAAAATAAAAGAAACTGCGTTGTAAAGAGTACAGATGAGATTGAGTAGTTCGGCAATAGACTATTAGCTTATTGATGGTCTCACGCAAAGAAAGCCTTTTTTTAATGAGTACTTTTTGTGTATTTCAGAAGTTGCTGTGTTCAATATACTTCTTCTCATTGTCAAGAGTGAAGTGAAGAGACGACGTAAGAAGACGAAGTGTGCAGTACGGGAAGAGCAAATTGTATTTAGAAAAGTTAAAGTCTAAGTCAAGTTTGAAAATGGATCGAATTGCTATAACTGAAGACATTATCAGACCGCAGATGTTAACTCTGAGAGAGTTCAGGCCATTCAAAACGAGTGATGAATATCTTTGGGCTATGAAGGAGGATTTATCCGACTGGTTGAATCTCCTGTACCCCGACCTGAGCATAACGCCACACACGTTTATGGAATGTCTGGAAACGGGAGTCGCACTTTGTAAGGTAAGCATCATAATACGAGTGCCTATCTGTGTGTACCTGTCAAATGGGCAAACCACTTGCATAAATAATTCATCCGGCTTTATTCGTTTTGGCTCATGCCACCAGCATTGCAGCTCCACTCTATCCATGCCATGTTTTTCTATCGTTTTTCTCACAATCAACGGGTTGCCGTACTACAGACATTATTGTATGTTCAGTTTTAATACGCACGCAGAGTATTATATTACCTCCTAGATTTACAGTGTTGTTATTTATCTCCGACTGCCAAATATAGAGGCATGTCCAAAAGTTGGTCAGCCAAACACAGCCTCTCCCATTTTTCAATTATAATTATGAGAGAAACAAATCTCATCAAATCAGGAGCTGCGTCGTATTTGAATATTTGTATGCATATTGGACTCTCCTTTAAAAACATTTTCCTTCGGTATAATATCAGTATCATTTTGCGTTTATCCATCCTTATTATCATTTAAGCGCATCGTCGTCCGTAACGGTACATGGTGGTACACAGCCACTACAATAATATTCAACGTAATCTTTGTGGTAGTTGTAGCAAGAGTACAATCTATAAAAATGTAATCCTTGTTAGTCGCAACAAAATGTTGTCTGTGAGTTTTTAATATAGATTCATTCACACATGATATTAAAGTCAGATCACACAGTAATCCTCTTCAGATCAATTTTTATAAACATTTTGTAAGACCAAATGATTAAATAAAGCAAAGTCTCGAAATTACATGTTGATTTTTCGACTTTGGATCTTAAAAAGTTTAATATTTAACTCACAGCCGTAAAAACTCACGTTCGTGATAGTGTAGAGAGATTATGTTATATTTTCACAGATTAAATGCATTAATCGTTATTAACATTCTCATTATTAATGCAAGTATTTATGTCCACACATTTAAAATTATCCGTCTCTTTTATGCAAACTGTGACATTTTAATTCATTTCACTTCACATTATTTTAAGTGTGTTTATGTAAGTGTACAACCTACTATATGTATAATACCTCGTTGTACTGATGTATTTTTAATATGTTCTTCATTAGTTGCCAATTACAATCCGATTCTTTGGACGACAATAGGTTTGTTGTTTCATGACCTTGTGTATAAAGAGTGCGAGATTTGTATTCCTCGATATGGGTGACATGATTGACTGCGATTTCTCTTCGTTATGCAAAACTGTCCAAAGCGTTCTTTTTTGTTGTCAACGAATTTTTTGCGCACTCAATACCATTATGTTGAATTTACTATCTAAAGCCGTATAAAATTGTCAATTTGCATTTAAGTACGTATTGTGCGGTAGTGTATCCTGCATACTGCATAGATCGATAATATTATTTATATATACGTGAAATGCAAGCAACAAAGAGAGTATCTGTTTATTACATTATAATAATGTGGAGGGCAGTGTTTACTATGTTTGTTTAAATAGGTATGGACTTGATTGTTATTTACCTGCATGTAAATCATTGAATATGGATGTTATTCACGTAATAGAACCATTCTTTCATTTCTTACATGACTAAGTAGCTTCCTTGAATACGTTACCTTTCTTTCTGACTTAGTAAATTTGAGATTTCATTTCTCAAGTGACATCCACGCCTGCACACAATTTGGATAATTTTATTGCGGTTAGCCAAAAGATGATGAAATTTTAAATTATAATATACTACGTAAAGTGTTCACTCGTCTGTATGTCTGAGCCTCTGTACATGGAAAACGTTACGCAATACCGTTGACTTTTAATCTAAACTTACATCGACAATGATATTGATACTGTATGACGCACCCTGATCAACTTTTATGGACTTTTGACAACATACCATGCTCAATGTGTAGCGTATTGAGTTTTTGGAACAAACAGATAGTATAACTCATTTTGTATTAAAGGATTAATGCACTTACCTACGTGCAAAAATCTAAATCCTCTTTACTCTTTTGAGTAAACTAACACCTCATTAATATAAAGCCATTTTTTACACTCTTACGCAATTGATAAAATCAGGTAGAATTAACAATGAATTATTTATGAACTTATGGAAATGAAGTTAAGTATTGGAAGGTGATGGTAAAATAATGAAATTCTTCTGTTCATCCACGAAAGACGTAAATGCGTTATATGACCCCAATTTCTTTCTTGCTTCGGTCTCAAATAGCAAGAACCCCACCCAAAACCTATTTGTTTGAGCCATCCCACATGGGTTTTTACGGGTTGGGTTTACGACCTGATGCATGCTGTTTATTAATTATTAACCTTTGTATACAACCACTCACATATATTTTTTATCAACTATGTGCGTTCACTTCTTAGTATTCTATTAGTGGTTATCTCGAAGTACTACGTTTACTGGACAAACTGGACTCTAACACTGGACAATTACTTTGAGCAATTTTAAAGGCTTGCTGTTTTGAAAGAATAATGAATGGAAAATGAAAGCACAACGAAAAAGTGTGTTTCTGCACGCACACCACACACATTACTATTTATTACCACTGATACCTACAGAGGCAAATCCTTCTATTAAAATAATGAACCAAGCTGGTTAATGCCATTCCATCATGAGTAAATTCCATACTGATATGAATACAACACAGTACAGTTGGCAAAATCATGTTGAGCTTATTTCAACAGTCCGTGTTAAACTGATGTTTTTTCTAACTTTGGTTCATTTGAAACTGCTTATATATACTGATTGTGAGTGAGCGAATATTTTTAAAAAGAATGCATTATGTTCTTTGCATTGCATGTGTCCAAAAAGTATTGAAACTGTCTGAGGATAAGTAATAAGCATGTAACAAGCACATAAAAGCTTTGCAATCACACTGGAGACGCCATGGGTTTCGTAAGTTAATTTATTTTGCAGCTGAAGATGTGAATTTCGTCTGTTGGAGTTCTATCGCAAGGACACAGCTTAAAGGATATGAGTGTGATTTGACTATGTACGTACGTACATAAATACGTGTAAAAAAGATTGCAATTGTAGAAAAGGGAAAATAGCTCAATGACGATCGGACGTTAAAAAGTGAGATTGATCTGAGTGATCGTGTCCATTGTTCGTTTTTGCTATGCAGATCGATTGCTTCGAGCTTGTGTATTACGTGTGTGTGCACTATAGAAATGTAATACACATTGTAAGAGATCATATAGTATACTTTATAAACACGATTAAAAACGTATGCAGTAGCAGAGAAACATCTTGCCATGCAAAATGAGGAAAGATGAACTGGTCAGTCAGTCGCCGACTTTTTTATTATAATATTAAGAATACAAGCCAAGGCAATGTACTGGAAATGTAGTCGTTTTACAAAATGTGTTGTGTGTGTGGTGGTGTATACGAAAATACATTTATGTGAATTGACTTGCGTAAGTATGTAGAAGATGGATAGTATGCACTTCCTCGTTTCAATTTAAGATTAAAGGATGGATGGGATGGAGACGGTTAGTTTTGATTTGAATATAGTTTGGGTGTGCCATCATATAACGGAAGAATACGTGTATCCGTGTATGAGAGACGACTTTAAGCCGCTAGAATCTGTGTAGTGTTTTCCTCTATGACTATGTACTGGTCCAACACCAGCAGCACCCCTAGGCGAATTCTCATGGCTTGCTATACGACCGTGCAATCTCTTCTCTCTCTCTCTCTCAGTAGAATACAATTATTTAATGAGTATGTATTGTGAAAACGTGAAAGCTAAGCTTAACCCAACCCGCCGGGCTTGACTGATGAGATGAGACAATGAGAAAAGTTTTTACACAAGCACTGTGGCTCGCGTTTTTCTCCAACGGATGTCTAAAAAAGGGTCCTACACTAATCGTGTAGGGTTTAACGTGTAGATAATGTATTTATATTACACTTTGTGGGGTAATTAGTGAAGCCTAAGTCACATCTTTCTCAAGAGCTTATAATAGCTGTTATCAGTTTATTAATAATAATAATGCTCACGCACCAAATTCTTCAGTGCAAGAGGCGATACCCGCATAAGTCATATTTACTTGCAATCTACGAATCGTAGTAGAATAAAAAAAAGGTATATTGCATGTAGGCTGTTGTTATTATATAGGAAGACGTCATGTCATGTGTTTGTTTCCTGAATTCGTCAGATCTGTTTCCAAAGATCTGTTTTCTTAGAAAGGGACACTGTAGGATGTTGACTGAAGCTATAAGGTTCCCCACATCTTCTCCCTTACATACCGTTGACATTGACAAGGGGGTTGCGTATAGGCAGAAGACTCTGAAATTTACTGAATACATGAGAATGTGTTATCTTTGTGACTATTGTGACGATCTTACCGATGTTTGTAAAAACATGGGTAGGAAATTTCATTTTGAAAGTATCTGTGGTAAAGGATCTTTGTAAATAGACGTAAAATGTGGCGACTGTGGAAGAAGTACTCATTTTTACCAAAAAAGCATCGAATTAAGTTTGTTGAGCGGAGGACAGGAGAAGTTGTTTCCATTTATCTACAGTGGTAATGGTAAGTGTAGGGAAGAAAACATGTATCTAAATACATCTATCATGAAGTCGGTATTAAGAAAACATGGCATGGTGTCATAGACCATAGACGGCATGAGTCCATGTAGTCGTTCAAGTCATACGTAAGTAAGAATGTAGTCATCAGGATGAGTAATGGAAAAAATGTTTAGTGGAAGATGTTTGGCTGGTATTAGTGGTGGTGGTAGGTGTTGGTGTACTTGTTCCTGTATATCTATAAATATTTTCGTGTGCGTCTATGATATGAAGTAATAATGTTGAGTGACTATAGAAGCAATGTTTTGATACTTACAGCATGCGAACAATGTTCGACGTGCTTCCATCGAGTGGATTGCATCCGGAGGGAAACGTCCTAAATGTTGGGGCCAAGAGTGGAAGCTGCCTACCGGAGAAGTTATATTTAATACTAACGCCCGAGCTGAAACATTTTTTGCCCGAGACAATGTACACAATTTTATTACCTGGTGTCGGAAGCTGGGAATCTTTGAATGTCTTCTTTTTGAGTCAGACGACTTGATATTACGAAAACATGAGAAGAATGTCATTCTCTGCTTACTGGAGGTACGTCAACGTTTTATCTTTTTAAAAGCTACCTGCATTCATGTACTTACCCCTTTATGCTCCTAATCAGATATTCCTTAATCACAAACACAATACAAACACTTTTCAAATGTCATAATATGACTGCATAACTGTGTGAGTGAAAAATAATGGTTTTATTTGAAAAGGTTGCTCGTCGAGGGTCACACTTTGGGATGGCTACACCACTCTTGGTTCAGTTTGAGAAAGAGATCGACCGAGATATAGCCAAAGACACTGGTCAGGATTTGAGTAGCTCAGGCGAAGAAGAAGAGTCTTTCCAACAGTACGGCCCAACTCCACAGATCATTACAAATGACTTGAGATCCTTAGATGAAATGGTAATGGAATTCCGAATGCCTTTATTTTATTTTTTTCCTTCGTTGTGTTCGTTCATTAAACTTGCATTGTTCTACGCAGCTTAATATGTTGGGTCGTGTATATTTCCTTGCGTACATTGCGTAGTACATCATAATCATTATTTTCTTTTTGTAAGGAATGCGTACGTAGGTACATATTGTTTAGAATGAGACAAGTAACCAAAACTTATCGTGTTCAAAGTTTTCATATATGAAGATGCCTTGTTTTGGTAGTGTTTCTATTGTGCTACTGTTATTATACGAAAAGTTAACGCGTAATGTAGTTATATAAAAACCCTGATGGCATAATATCCGTTCTTTTGTTTTTATAAGGTCATAATAAGTTTTTAGCTGTTAGATGCGATTCCAAACGGTTAACGTGCGGTGAACACAATGAAGACGAAGAGTCGTTCACTTAAGAGTAGGTTTAGCTATTATAAAAATCCTTGCTGTGGCTGACTAATGTCCGTTTAGTTTTTCAGCAAAATACTTTTTCTTATGTAACTGACATTTATTGAATGCTCCAACATTTCGTATACATTTGAAGTAGTAGTATATATCCTCTTTATGTTCGGCTAAATCGTCGTAAGCGTAAAAGTTTTACTTGAATAGCAAAGGAAGGGTGCTGCGTTGAACGCAAGTCTCGCAGTAGTAAACTAAGAATACCGTAGCTGTGCTGTTTCTTACAATACACTAACGCAACGTGTGCATTATGTATTTTGCTTTATGATATAGGTACGTGAACTCGTAGAAAGATGCAGCTGTCCAACACAGTTCCCCATGATACGGATCGCTGAAGGAAAATACCGAATCGGAAATACAAAAGTTATGATCTACGTGAGGGTATGTACAATTTATGTGACTTCTTTGCAGTTGTTAGCCAATTAATTTTGCACTGAAAAATCTTTCGTTCCTTGATCCACCGATTTCAGTATGCTTTGTGAGTATTGCGAATATTTTGTTATTATTATCTACAGAAGAAATAGCTCAAGTCTTTTTTAAACTAAACTTGCTTCGCAGCAAAACTCAGTGTTGTATTTAGACGAAATTACTAATAGCATTTCATTTTTACTTTTTACGTACATGGAATGTAGTTAAACCATTTCCCCCTCTTGTAAAACTTCATTTGGAATTTTAGCGTTCCTTTAGGTTCTGTTATTAGTACCTATCCTGAATTTACAACCTTTGACTGGTTCATTTCATGTAGAAGTTGTGAAGAATGGTCTTATCTTGCCGAAGTGGTAAATAAGGATATAAAATCAGTGCTAGGGTTGCAGTTGCATGTGAAGTGTTGACTATAAATCTGACACCCATAAAACAGTTTGGTCAACACGGATGACACATCACAGTTGAATTATAACGCAAAACACAAATGCGAAATGTAATGTAGGGACTGAAGTTATCTTTGTACGATGTACATCCACACTGTTTAGGAGACATTCAACTGCACATAAATGTAAAGACATGAAGAGCAGCTTAGGTGGTTAAGGCTATTATCTTTGAAAGGTTTGTAGTGCAGAAAGAATAGCTCTATGAGTTATTGCACTTTGATTTATGTAGCCATTCGACTCTATTCTAGTATGGTGTGGACATTGTATATAGCCCCGTAAATGATATTACGACATTGTGTACACTCGAAGAGGAAAACATTTCGTCATTGCTTTCGATCCTCTTTTCTGTTTGTTAGCATTGTTAAAAGTGATATGGTGTAAGAATCGAAAGATGTGTGAGTTCATTGCATAATAGTTATTGAGTTACTAATTGGTTTTGTTCCGTGAATAGATTTTGAGAAATCATGTGATGGTTCGTGTTGGTGGAGGATGGGATACGTTAGCTCATTACTTGGATAAACACGATCCTTGCCGTTGTGCTGCGGGTAAGTACTTCTTCAACAACATTATTTATTTTTATCTAATTTAAATATATGCACAAATGCACGGCATAGTAAATAGTACAACTTTATCTCAGTCACATTGTACTGTATTAAACTACTTATATTTTACGTTAGGTACATATGATACAGACCTAGGTACCTGTTTGTGTATTTTATACGAGCGCACACTGCACACTAAGACGCATTTGTTTGCATGGGTAGAAAATGAACTTTGCTCAAGAGTTGAAAACGAAAAATGTGAACGTTTAACAGTTCCGCTTTAGTAACTCGAGAATTTCATCGTCAGACAATGCAGAAGAGAAGGAAGTAAGAATAACTAAGTAATTGTAATGTATAGTTAGGTAATGAGAAATCAAAATTATTTCTAACTAAGGACCGGAAATTAAGCTAGCACAGCCAGTACGTGTATTATAAAAGTCTTGGAGTGTAAGACATTGTAGAAGAATGAACTTAGCGTTTGGGGTCATGGGAAGGCGAATCTTGACATTGACCATTTAAGTATTTGATTATAAGCTTGAGTATTTCCGTGCTTTTGTGCGTGGACATATAAAGTAACAATATTAATTGTTATATGATGCACAGACGTGTGTTTTGTTAGGTGCTATTTGTAACAGCATGCAGACAGCCATAAATTTGCATTAAACGTCTTTGGTGTGTGTTTAGGTCATCGAGCTGCTGTAGCGTCCAAGCTGATAATGAAGAATGAAGGCAACGCACCCCGAATGAAGGTCGAATATGAAAGGTAATTAAGCTATTAATTGTAATTAGCCCAATTTTCCTTTGTGGCATTTTCTATGGCTCTCACTTTGATAGCCTCCTTGCTTTGGTAACGGCTTCTACTTATGAATGTTGAGACGGGACCATTGCTTTAATAAGTTTTGTATTCCTTTAAAGTGTATCATGTAATTTATAGCGTATTTATGTCATGCCCATGTGTACATATGTAAATGTGTGACACAAATACTTAAAAGCTTTTTGTCAATTTATCCAAATGTTGATATGAAATACATGCATGAAGTTACCAAATATTTTGACGATTATGTCTGCTGAATGAGTTAAAAATTTGTATGCAGAAAGTAGAGCTAATAATTTGTTCGACTTTTTATCTTTCGTGAGTAATTGTAATATTATTGTAAATGAAACATTAAACCACTCTGATGCACTCAACAGTAGACTCACTACTGGTTGCTTCTATGTCCCTTGTAAATCTTGTATGTTGGTTGGTTCACTGAAGTTTCAAATTATTGCTGTAGTCGCATGAACTTGCTT
The DNA here is from genome assembly GCA_019776165.1 of Pogonognathellus flavescens. NCBI lineage: Eukaryota > Metazoa > Arthropoda > Collembola > Entomobryomorpha > Tomoceridae > Pogonognathellus > Pogonognathellus flavescens. Next base: position 15,094 of record JABASD010001760.1, read on the forward strand.
CCTTGTCTAAAACGCTTTAGACCTTTTAGGGGAATGAAATGAGATAAGCGTATTTAGCTTCTTGCTCTGGCCTACTTGAACTACTTGAATTCTTATAAATAATACAACAGTAATTGTTGGTAAACTTATGTTAACATTTCCTCCTTTGTGGTCACAGAATTTTATATGCGTTCTTGGCTTTAATTTGCATTTGTTTTAACTTGAATGTTTTTAAGTTGACGTAATATTTATTTGACAAAAATAATGTGAGATTATCCTCCTTTTGTTTTTAGGAAGGATCTTCATTTTTATCCCGCTGCTCATTCAACGCCAACTTATTCCGCTGCAAAGAAACCGGTTGATTTAAGTGACTCTAGTTCAGAAATATCCGATGAAGGGTACAAGACGTCAGATAATACAAAGCTACTAATGGAGACTCCCAATGGAACTGGGACTAATAAAGAAGTACCTAAAGGCCATCAAAGTCGCAAAAATTCCGTCGTTCGAGCTCGTTCCCTCTCTACAGATGAAGGTTAGCCATTTAATTCTCCATTAGACTGATAACTACGGGCACCTTATTTAACGACATTGACCACATGACATTTTCAAGATATTTTTTGCATGAAAAAGTGTTATTAGCTATCTGTATTTATGAGCAACCAACTAATAGGGAGGGTTGAACCACACCTTCAAACTATTTTTTATACGGCAAGCAACAATTTATTCAGAAGTCTTATCCTAAAATGTCTTGGTATCATTACTTTGTATTCTAAGTAGACTTCGACGATTGTGATTGTAAATATTAAAATATATATTTGACCAAGTAACCAGTTTATAGGTTTTCATCATACCCATACTTACAATTAGGTAAGTAGGTATAAAAGGCTGTGCTACTACTTGTAAACAATAACTTAATTGGAGAAATAATAATTTAATGATTTGCCAGCTGTATTTGGAATTTGGAAAACTTTTTCGAGGTTAGCGGACTGTTTGGCTAAACACGGTGCCCATTAGATTTAATAACTTAATTTGTATGAATTGAGTAGCACGCGTGATTTGGTTATCTGCAAAAAGTCAGAATTATTGGTGTATGCCGAAGCAGTAGTAAATAGTTAGGTAGTTTGCAATTATAATTGTTACAATCTAGCGTTCTAAACTGAGGTCAGTTAACTACTCGCCAGTATTATCTGTCTACTATTCATTTGGTTACTGTATCAATTACAGTTACTTAGTATAATACCTACAATTAACGTCTGCTTGCATTTTATACTGTGTAGTTTACAGTTTATTATGTCAACTATAGGTTTGGCGTCGTATCAATCCAACCGCCTACCCTCGAAAAGCTGCAGGTCGATTATTTCTTTGAATGGGAAGCAGTTAATTCTGAGGATAAGAAACTAACTTAAATAGTCAGAGCTACAATAATAACATTTTTTCAAGGCACTGCACTCCACTGGCACCCTGTTTCATGTATCTCTATCTACCAACACTTCTACAACTGGCAGGCAGGGCTTATGTTTTTGTTTGGCTTAAGGAGCATTAAAATGTTGAACTGCATTGCATTGCAATGGCTTTATCGGGATTGACTTTTATACGTCTGAGGATAGATAGAATGTAGCTAGCTCGGTATGGAGAAGCAGAAAGAGATCTGAAAGAATAATACGGTGATTAAGATTTGTTTTCCAGACGAGTTGAATTGTAAATCATGTCTGTGTTTGATTTGTGTGTGTTGTGTATGGCGCATGGTATAAATTACTGAAGATTAATCATCATAATATTTAGTTGATAGAAAACTGGCAAGTCATTCAGTAGTAGTAATACTAGTAGACTAGCACTTATAGTTTGTCAAGTGTAGGTCGTTTGACTGAGTGAGTGTCAGTCGTTTTAAATCAAATAGTGTAGCGTGTGACGCCAAACTGAGAAGTGAGTAAAGTCAATTAATCTAGTCTGCCTACTCACGCATACAGATCATCAGATAAAACTCGTTGAATTGAATACAAATGAACTGGTTGCCGAGTACACAACAGTATCACTTTTGTTTATGCTGTCCAATTTTCAATGATGGAATGTCTCAAGAATGACAGAATCAAGAAATTTTTAAAGATAAATGCGTACAGATACAAACGCAAACTCATGTCGCATTTCTTTAGTCTCCTTGACCTGAATTCCTTCAGCTTGTTCTAATGTGGATAATTACAGTTGTTATTTTCTCGTTGTTCTTTCACAACAGACAATGAATGAACCAGCTTCATTAGAATAACATGATGAAAACTAATTTTCTTATTGTAAAAAATTGAGCAAAAACCGTTTTTCTATAATTATCTATCTTCATTATCATTCACTTGTCTTGGCAAGTTAGAACATTATGTTTTTGAATTATTACAAATCCATTTTCCCATCTCATTTCATTTACAAGCTGGTAAATTTTATCTGTAGGAATGAGACCACGAAAGTGTCATAGTAGGTACATATAATACTGAAACGTCTCACAATCAGTCTCAAGTACACTTCTACCGACATCAACAACCGCACTGCAAATAATAGTACATTAAGTATTACAGTAGATGCTATTATGTAATAAATTAATGTCTCTGTAGTCTGCATAGATTGCAATGTGGTACGTGAGACGAAACACAATTAAAACAAATATTATGTGCACAGATCGACTAAAAAATATTTAAAAGCCTGGCCAAGGTACCTGTACCTGGGAACACTTTGCTGTAGTATTTACAATTGTAGGTAGGTGCTTTAGTCTTGGAGGGAAGAGCAATTGAGATGCATTTAATAAAATTGTGATTATCCCATCGGAAATACGTAACTGCCTTGTTGAGTTGAGTCTTGAGAGTCCACTCTATCGCTTAACTGGTTCTTTGCAACACGGTAGTATTACTATTACGTATTACTTCGTAGGTGCATCGTTTTTGTCTCGAATCTCAGCTCAAAGCAATTATGTGATGTAAAAAACCCATCACGTCTGTTAGAGAAGAGTGCATCGTTGAAGAGAATGGATGGTATGTAATCCCTGCTTTTTGGTAATGTTGTGTGTGCATTGTATTGCGATGCGATGTAATTTTTGTGTGCGTAGTGGATCCATTGAATGTGTAGAGAGCGAGAAGACGATTCATATTCATAAGATATTTACAAAACCATTATAATATTGCGTTTGCAGTTGTTGTGTGCGTTTGTGAAGTCAATGCATAGCTCCTTAAACTCAACTGTAGTCTTACGCACTTATGTACATGAAGATGAGACAAACAAAAAATATTTCTCTACGTACTACAAAAGGTGCATTTGTGTTGTCTGTTCTGTTAAAGTTTTTTTCGGCATGTGTCATGTTAATGTTGCTGTATGGTAAAAAAGATTCAATGCGCTAGCAGAACCTCGGCCGTGGTTAGAGCTAAGAGTTAGTAAGAGCCGACTGTATTTGAAAATCTTGAGTTATGAATCCTGGTCCAGTGTGAGTTAAAGATGGAACATGTATGAAGCCATTTGTAATGCAGATAAGGTTTTGATCGTGACTGGCTCTTTAACTATATCTGCATATAGATCGGTTATTAGATGTAGTTAATTTTTTATTTACGGCCGTATGTCATGTCATTAGTAGGTAGAAAGTATTTGGCAATGAATTGCCTGTAGTAAAAGCTGAGGTGTAAAACGTTAAAAAATTATACAACGAGTGCAAGTGGGTTGTAAATTATTTAGAACGAAGCTGATTTAGAAATAAAATCGTTTTAAATCGAATCGAGTTATAATCTGCAGCTTGTTTGAACAATTCGTTTACTCCGCCTTATTAGATCGATTTATGTTTATTATACGTCGATTGCTGTATTGATACTTAGTGTTATTACTACACTGTTTCAAATGGACATATAAAACAGATTTTTTAGATTTTAAATTCGGTTAGAGTTGGCAAGAACTTTTATTCACATTTGCTTTGTTCTTGTGTACAGATCGACCCGACTCGAGATCCACAGACGAAGAGAACATTATCATCAATCCAGCTCCAGTGGAACGCCCTGTCATCAAAAGCAGTAGCACAAGCAAAGTGCCGCGCACATACGGCCATACCAGAAGTATTTCGTGTGAAAGAGTCAAAGGCCCAAATATAAGCTACCAAAATCGGCTTGGATCTGGTGAAGATATTACAACTGCATCCGCAACAACATCCCCAGATCATAGTATTAAACGCCCAGCTTGGAACGCCAAACAACCCTCCGCCAATGGAGCACACAAGTCTAAAACGCTTACGGTTAAACAAAAAGTACCTACCCGTAGTTTATCTGCAGGTGGAAATCAAGAATTCTTCGCTAACACTTCACGTGCTTCTGCTAATCCAAGATTTGGTAAAACGTATACGACGGGTTTAATGAATAGTCATCGCAACGGCGCTCGTACTCCGGGAAAAAATACGTGGAACGGCACCAATGCCACTCCTGTTCGAGTTCGACCAAATCTTTTTAAGGCTGACTTTTTCAATCACCAGCAAGCTAATGATTCTGCCAATCATGATGGAGTTGATGGGGAAACCACTTGCTATCCCGATTTAGCAGAATGGATCAAGAAAGCTTTAGAACATGATTCTGATGCCGATAAAATTTCACATATCGAACAAGCGATTAAACAATTTGAGCAGAAGCGTCAAGATAACAGTCCTGAGATGCAAAGTGTGAGTCTTCCATATAGTCTTAGTGAGTCTCCTTTGAGTGTTGCAAAATCAGCAGCAATTGTGAGAAGACGAAAGGAGAACGGCCATACCAAAATTCCTAAGCCCAACTTTTACTAAAGAAATTGGGTGCTAATCCGCCTACACTAACTGGTTTGTTTTGCATGAATTTAACTGTTATAATTAGAAAAATATCACAACCAGTACCGAATCACAAGTAGCATATTGTACAAATGAGTGCAACTTATATAATGAATTTAAACCAGTGTAAATTGTAACTCAACACAAATGAAAATTTATTTAATATGATTTGGGAGGTTCGGTGGCTAAATGATTTAGTTTTATTTTATTTGTTAAGTTGTAGTTTTTAAACGAAACTTACGGGTGTACACGGAAATACTTTGCCTTTGTTTGAATAGCGTGGGAGTCAATAGTCAAACAAATACTACATTACTTATTACTTTATACGTTTTAAGTAGTTATACTTTACAATGTATTCTTACTACTCTAATTAATTCTTTCACAGTAGGATTTGAATTCAGAAGTTAGTTCGTAGGACAGTAGTAGAATTAATTTCCAGATTCTACTCACGGGAAGAGTCTTTATATGTTTTAAACCGAATTCCAAGTTACTTTTCGGTTTCATTTGACAATTTAGTCCAGGTAGTGGTAGGGAGAAGGAACTGTCAACTTTTCATTCTGTAAGAACTTGTCTGTCCGCTAAATATTTTAGATTCAGAGTGAATATAAGTAGAATTGGAAACTTTAGTCCTTGCAGAGAAGCGGAAGTAGAAGTAGGGATTCAATTCCCGTTTTTTGTTGATTAATAAAATTTATTAATCTTAGTTCGTAATATTATGTCTAATTTGATGCTCTGGTTTACTGAGTGTTAAGAGAAAAACAGTTATCAATTTTCAATGTTGAGTATTAATTTTATGTTCAGAATGAAGATATGTCAGGTTGGACAATTAGTCCATACAGAAGCAGAAGTAGAAATATGGATAAACTTTCACACTTTTGTGCATTACCTATTACAATTTATTAAACTAATTTCGTCGTATGTCTAAATTGATACTCTGGTTTACGGAGGATTAAGAGAAATTAGAAGAAATCAATTTTCAGTTTCTATAATTAAAATTATGGATATGTATCAACTACAGTGATGAAGGTAACCGACTATAAGTAAATGATAAGTTTCTCAATTTGAGTTGTCTTGCAAAATTTAAGAGTTAAGAGGACATTGCGAATTTATAGGTTAAGTTCTTACTCATTCGGCAAGTACATTGTGCAACATGCATTGTACGTGAATTAGGGACTACTGTATTGCGAGTTATTGATTTTTAAATGAATTGTATGTGAATTAGAGACGATTGCTTGTAATAATTGTGAGATGGTCATATATAGTGATATCTGTCATCTACTCCTGTTATACAGATACAGGACATTGTGAATTCAGTGGTTAAGTTCTTACATGTTTGAAAGTGCTACATAGATGTACGTGAATTGGAGACTATGTGAGGTATTAATTATTGGTATTGATATCTAATTGTCTACACTTTGTTATACTGACCGTATCGAATTCCTTCTCTGCTCCCATTATTGTGGTAAGTTTAAATGCTAATTACCAAAAATCAGTTGCATTTTCTCTCTATACATATAATACCTATAGTATGCATAATAATATGAATATATATGAAACTATATAAAGTATAATGATATATATATATATGAATGCCTTCTCCTGAAGATTTAATCGTAAAGAATATTCAGGTTTGATACACAATTTACTAAATGATTTACAATTACTAAGGAAATATGAGGTGTGCTACTATGTTACGTATGTTATGCTGTAAGTTTTACATGTATGTACAGTTATTGAAAGATGTTTATGCGATATTGTTGTTATAATAATGATAATTATGAAACTATAGTTATTATTTAAATGAAATGGTTAAATATTATAAATATTGTATGTCATACACGCACACATTTATTATAGACTGATCGTGAAATATATATGAATTGAATGATGTTTAAATGTAAATTGGAATGATTGCGAATCTCATGTAGGTCGACTATCTGTAGTGACTGAATGAGATGACGTGAGTTAAGTGTTGTATCATATTAACCCTTCATGAGTTTTTATTCTCGGCGTTCGTCCTACGATCGATGTAGTGCTCCATGTGTAGCTTTTACTAGTTTTAGCATTAGTACTAAGAGCTACAGTGTTTTTGTTGCATAATGTTGGTTATCGGATCACTGACTGATAATAATTGTTATATAGTGTTTACAAATGGTGTTATAGGAACACAGCAGGGATTGGCCTTATATGACATCAACAGTATTTAACATTAGCATTGTATGTAATTCAGTAGCGTAGTTTAGAGCTAGGGATAGTATTTTTAAGTTTACCAAAAAACAACTTTTCTAAGTACCTACCTCCAAGTAATATCATTCAAGGGTTCATTATGGTTACCACACATGATTATCTACGGCAAGTATTTACTAGCACATGGCACAATATAAATGGGGTTGAGTGAATACCAAAGTTAACAACTATTCTTCTAAGATGCAACATTGAATTGAGTAACATGCAGGAACACATAGAGAGGAGACTAATCAAGTAACCTTGGAAGTAAAGTATGTGGTAACTTTACTAGTGTGCATACCTAATTCACTTCACGACGAATCACGTTTAGGGAGAAGCCATAAAAACTTTCGGCAAATACATTTTTATATTTTAAGGGTGTTGTTACGGGATGACAAAAATTAACATGAGTGTAGGGCAGTTCTTTATTTGACTTACTAAATTAATATTCCACGGGCCCTGAAAATCAGAACGTAATAAATTACGGGCAAGGTAAGCCAAAAGGTACTAAAAATAATATGGTGTTAGGTAGTAGAAATACAATACCATTATTAGGGAACACCATAATAGACCATAGACCTATGTTACACGAAAAAAGTCTGAATTAGCGTTTTCTGTCTAGGAATCAAAAGAAACTGGTAGTTTACCTAATGCAGGTATGTCCTTGTGTCCAAAAATCCCACAAAACGATGCACTAACCTTAAGCGAAGGTAGGAAATACAGAAAACCTTCAGAAATCGACTTTATTCTAGAAAATTGTAACGCGTTGGATTTTAGATAGCGATCAAAGTATCAACGTACAAGTCCTTTGTTTTCTTCTAGGTCTAGAAGCATTTTAATCATGAGTCTGGAAAAAACTGACTACCTTGATTATATTGATTTCTAGAAAATCTATGTAGACAGAATTGATTCGCCACTATATATTAAGTGTAAAGATACTATCACCCTTTGTTCACGCTAACAAAAGACTCTTAAAACCAAAGCCAATTGGACAAAGAATTTATGGAGAGAGAGGAAGTTCTAACGCAAGTCAAAGTAATTGGCCGGCTAATTATATAATAAGGCAGTTGACAAAGCTTTAAACAGCCAAAAAATAAGAAGTACCTACTTTCCTCTGCATTCAAGAATTTACCCTTCACACAAAACATCTATTAAAATCGTAGCATGTAATTATTATTCTTTCTTTGCGGTGCATGTGGAGATAAACTGTGTGTTTTCATACCTCCTGTGTTTGGACATTGAGTAGAATGTGGATGAAGGTATGCACTTTACACAGTATTGATTGGAGTGAAGGAATGAGAAACCTTCCGGAGAAGTCAGACGACTGAATCTTGACGAATCGATATAACTCAAATAAAAAGACAATCGATTATAAACTGCTGTGGCAAAATAGTGCAGTTAAAAGTTGGCTTTTTCCTACAGTTTGATTACTTCACAAATTATTATATATTAGTGTTTATTATTATTACTTTTACACACAGTATAAGTAAATGCAACGATTTTGCCCATGCAGTCATATAATATTATTGTCACGCTTGGAAATAAAAAACTGTTGAACGAACAGAGTATGCCTTAAAAAGTTTTATTGAATGGTGCTTTGTCATTGTTATATAAATAACGGAAACCTTCCATTATTATTATAGTAATAGTACACACAATATTTCTTTACGTCTATCTATAGAGAGGTACGTATAACCTACTGCGCTATTTCATACTGCTAGCTTTTATTAGTTAAGTACTCTGATAACCTTCGACTAGAAAATTGCATAATAACTCGAAGTCTATTATAGTCTGTACCTCTAGAATCTAGAAGTAAATTTGTGACTGTGTAGTTTTCCAGTTTGACGAGCTTAAAATTATTTACTTTGTGTATAACACGTTGCATGCAACTTTATTAGTACCTACTAGTAATAGCAATACTACACAACATGCTACAGCGATAGATAGCTAATACATTTAGCTTTTTAAAGCTAAAGCAACAGGTTTCATTTCACGTTTACGTGTGTTGTTCAATAACATTGAGAAAAATCATGCTGGCGGTACGGTGCATTTTACAGAGAAGTTCTACCAGACTTGAAACACTTCAGAATGTATCTCTGTATAGACGTACCTATTTAGAGAGATGAAATAACGTAATGTATTTAGGCACTGACGATTAGTTAGTAGTATGTCGTCATGAATTTACTACAACATGTAAAATCGTGCAGTACTGTCCCATTGAGTAAATCTTAGCTTAAAATATACCGCATGCTTCCAATAATAGTAAAATCCCTTGGAGTAGAATGGAGAATGCCTGCATTAAGCGAGAATAATGAATAATGACTCATCTTGTATTAAATACTAAAGTAAATAATGATTCATTGATCATAATCAAAATTCTGACTCAACTAAAACATAATACATGTCAACAACTGAAGACTTCCTGGGAAATTATACCAGATCAAAACTTTTAACTAACCTGTTACATTCCCATTACTAAGCTAACCATATTTAAATACTTAAATAAATAAAGTGTAAGAACAGTTGCAAGGTATTTGTCTCATCAGGGCGTATTTCTTTTTTGTAAGAGTACGAAATTCACGTCAGACTTGATCACATAGACACAAAACATATTTTATGGGTTACAGTTACCTACAGAACAGATTACAGATACATGCAGAACGTTGTCATTAGTACAAATATCCAATCAACATGTAATTGTATGGTTAAAACATTTCATTACACGCTATTCACCAAATTGAATCTGTCTCAAATTCAACACAACATCATCTTAACACGAAATATGTAGGTATTGATTTTCTCAAGTAGAAAATGATGTTGGTGGTCTGGTAGGGTTTGTATTTTTACGTAGTATGTATATTGTGTAATTTTACTACACTAAACACTACATGTATTTTATGTGCATCAGACAGCATGTTTTTCACTACAGAAGGTAATAATAATAATAAGGACACACACAATACAAGAACACAAATTACCACTTGAATCAAAGATGGTTATTTTTCTTTCTATATACTTACAAACGATAATTAATTTATATTTTCAACTATCATCTTCATACTCGCATTATTCTATAACTACACAGATATGTTTTCTATTTCTTGTTAGTGAAGCAAACGCAGTAAAGTACATGACAGGCTCCACAGAATATAATGTTGGTGTATTCGCCCTTCTTGTAATAGTTGGTGGTTGAGTGCTTGGATGAATTAATTTAGATATTCAGTAATATACATACACCTATTAATTAATGTAATTAATTTATATGGTAATTGTATATAAAAAGATAAATATACCAATACTATATCGCATACATATAAGCAAAGGAAGTATGTATAGACAAAAAATGTGGCTTAGAAAAATCATAATGTGTAGCTAATTACGTAACTGTAAAGGGTAAAAACGTAATCGTGGAATTTTGGCAATTTGGAAACCAAATTCAGGTTGTCATTCTCTAACTGTGTTGTGAAAGCAAAAATATCCTTGAAAAGACTTGTTGAAATTCTTCAAATGTCTCAAAAAACTATTTACTATTAATTGTACTACAATTAAATACATTTTCGGAAGTAGACAACTCTAAATTTACATAATAAAATGTATATGTATCATATAAGGCTCAATCAATTGCACATTGCACTAAATTTTCATCTTGTTTTAATCACATAATATTATAACACTGCACTTTTGCACACACGACACGTGAACCTGAGAATCCTCTGCGATACCCTTTTACATGAAACTGTAGTAATCCGTGCTGTCTGTCTCGCTGTTTCTCCTTGTAGTGTACACGCGGATTGCATAAGAAAAAAGTAAGACGATTTACTACAAATAATATTATTATAGATAACAATTTCTATAGTTGTTCAACGGCTATGTATTATATGGATTTATAGTTAAGCTGTGTCTCATGATAAGCCATTTGACTATTGTAACATTACAATATCGTTGACAGTAAAACCACAAGATTATTTTGCATTGTAAGACAAGGACGTGTCAGAGTCATGTCATTCATTTTATGGGACGGAGGCCACACCTGTCAACAACACCATGTTTGCAGAATATTGCCGTGTTTATTGTATTTAAAGATGTGACTTGCCTGCGTATTTAATACACATAATATTTAATAAACCATTTGTAACGGTTGAAAGAAGGGACGAAGTGAACAGTGACACTGTATTGTGGACCATGACAATGAAACATTTACAATGATTTCAGCATGTCAACTGTGACACTGTGTTAAATAGTAGCAGTATAGTATAACTCCGCTGACTATATGAATTAAAAACATTCAATTTCTTTCTGTAATATTCAAAAATTGGCGGACTTCAAATTCAAACGCTGACAGATTTCAATTTCAAACATCAATGGAAGTCGCATAGCGCTATTTAGAATGGACTGTATACTCGAGGCTGTATTAACACAGTAGCCACAATATTAGGTCAAAGGCCATGAAGGAGTTGATCGATTGACCCCATCTACGAACATATGACCTTACTAGTATGTATACCAAATTTGATCAAAATATCTCAATCCGTTCTCAAGTTATCGTGGTGAAGGACAGACAGACGGACAGATTTGGTTTTCACATAAAGTGACTTCGTCCCTTGAATAACTTTGAAATGGTTTTCCTAAAGTTTACTTGCAGAACCTTGTTGTTATAAATGCTAAAGAATAATGTGATGTAATTATTACATCTGCTTACATGACTTAGACATAAATAAAACTGTTAAAGTATTGCTATAATGACGATAATCTAAATGCTACATTTATGAATGCGAACGAAAACGAATTCATGAACATAGCGGTGGTACCTATTTACTCTTAAGTAAAAAAATAAAGCCATGTTGTTAACACTAATAAATTATTATTGAACGCCAATTATGATAGAAGTATTCATGTCAGTTGTGTGCGAATAAAGCGGAAATAATCATTACAAGCCGGCAAGAACTGACATACATATACTACTTATTACATATGTAAGTGTAAAAATATTTGTTAAATTAAAAATACGCGAAATATTATTTGTTGTGATGCAGATGGAGTATTATTTGTTGAGATTGTTTACCTATGATGTGATTTTATATTGATTGAAGGAATGTACGTAAATGCGCTATATGCTATTGTGCCAATAAGAATAATATTAATTATGTTGTCGCAAATCAAAAATTTAAATACAAAATGTTGATAATACTACACACACGATTAACGACAAAGTGTTCTCTGTTCATTGACATGTTTGGTTTGCATAAATTACTTTTTATCATATTTAACGATCACTATCACTTGAATGAATCATAATAATATTATGCACGTCCATACACACATCCATTTGCATTTGCATTACTCTGAACATCTAAATAGGTTTTTGGAGTGCATACCAAAATGATAAACGTGAGGTTAAATTATTATTTAGTAGCCAAACCATTTTCATTAGTAGTAGTTAGTAAAATCTAAAGAACTTGTCAACAATACTGTGGCTTGGCTCATTGTATTATTAAAAACTGTTTGTGACTTGGCATTTGGGTGCATCATTAAGTAGTGTACTAATATGTTATGGGCAATTTAAGTTAATTTTTTTGTCAGTTATTGCTTTTGCACGGGGGACGCCTTTGCGTAATGACTTTAGTTGCTAACTTGCGCTATTATCGTTATGAGTGGATTTTCTACTCATATTTTTCTTTGTGAGCACATGCACAAACATAGATGCACATGCTAATAATTTAATTCATATGGAAAATGGTACACACGGTAATAAGTAAAGATTGGCAGCATAAATTTCTTTTTTCATCTCTTTCTCTTTGCGTACACCATATTCAGTGAATTTTCATAGGCCGTGTACAAAAATGGTGTTCTTTGTGAGGAACATGGACAAAATGTGTAGATGTATAGATAACTATTAGATTTACATGAACACTTCCATTATTGTACTATACACTGAAACGTTTTTAAGTGTATATACCTAGTAGGTAAGTTAACAGTTGAACTCTTTCATTTTATTACCACACCCAATCCGGTGACCACAAAAACCTTTGCGAATAATAAATATACACGGTAATAATAATATCTACGAAATATAGTGCTCGCATTAAGTAACAATTCACAATCAGCTACGGTAAATTAACACTTGGTTCTATTCAAAAAAGTTTATCATACTTTACTTACATTACATCTAATGAGTCTATAGTGAGACTTTTTAACAATAAGAAAAGGCAATATTGTTATCAAGCAGTGTGCAATGAACATTAAAGGAAACACCAGAGCAATAGTTCTTATATGAACGTCTTGTACAATAATCAGGTGTGTATACTTCTACATAGAAGAATATAAATCATAATTAGCATTCTATATTAATGCACAGCTTAAATAACATTTAAATTTTGTTCGACATAAAATCACCATGCAATTCATTAAGTACATTTATATAATGAAAATAATTATTATTGTGATAGAGCTGGGTGTATTAAAAATGCGGCACACTACACAACTATACTCCACAGATATTAATTCCACGCCTATTTTTATCTACATATAAAAAAATTAGGTAAATGTAAAATACCTAAACACATCTTGCAGTACTTTTTGGTAAGCAGACCAAAATTAGTCTCATGTCTATAATATGGAAAATTAGCAGTGACTGACGTATATCTGTATTTTATTGTGTTGCATTTTATTTCTTTTGCTGACTGGTACGTGTGCATGTGGTGGCTTAGTGATGTTAACAAAAGACTTTGACAATAACAGTCAGAGAAATGCTTCTCAAAGAAACAATTCAAGAAGCAAACTCAAATTCGTCCCATTGAATTTTAGCACGGTCCGCAGAGCTACACAATTTTCTACGCTTATTTTCAATTTCTCCATACCGTACAAGAAAAGACATGCAAAAAGCCATTTCGTCAGGTACGCGGTGAGTAAGGGTAGGCTCAGCATGAAGATCAAGTCTGCAAACTTCTTTGTCGCATTCTTACACATGCTTTTATTTCAAAACTGTCTTTTAGTCTTCCAACATTTTAGGATAGGATTATTTCATATTATTCAAATTCAAATATGCATTCCCAGGTTTATTGTGATTGTGCTCATAAGTCATAAACTCACGAAATTATGGATAGTAGATATAGTTTTTTTTGCTAAATGATTTGACTGCAATTGTATTCTGGAACCATACTAATATATTTTATGTTGCATGGAAATAGCTCAAAGTTCAGCCAAGCAGAAAAATCTCACGTCTATGAGTTTGCTACACTGTTGTATTTAAGCTCCAAGGTCTCTAGGTCTCCCTTGTTTTAGTCCCTACGGTAAAATCATATTCAGGCAAAATGGGGCATTCCGCACTTTGTAATTTCCTCATAAAGAGGATAGAATAGGATAGTAACTGCAGGATTATTCTGCGAACGGAATATGTGCGACCCATGTGTAGTGTATAGTTCAGATGTTGAGATCAATACTTATGTATTTGATTTATAAACCTTTTTCTCACAAATGTGTTGTATGATAATTATAGAGACCAACAAGTAAAAGTACCCATTGTAGCTTTCCTGTATTGCGGCTGTTATTTAGTTGTTGGTCCATGATTTTGTATGAATGAGATTAACCTGGAGAAGAACTATTAGAGTGTACATAATATATCTATATAATATTGAATTAATGTCTTTGAACGTGAAAACATAGTCTTGACTGGCAGTTTAATTCTGTTTTTTTGCTTGGATATGTACATGAAAAGGAAATTCTTGCAACAATGATCCCATCATCCCAAGATGTGTAAATTTTCCCACTATAAATTCAGTATTATTAGGTATATATAAAAATAGAGATCGATTCCGATTTGATTCAAGGTTTTGAGAAATATTTCATTACTTTACTGCCTATAATATAGAAATTGTTGATACTGATATTTTGCGGTTGGTCATATTGGTATATCGCAAACCCACAAACCTATGCTAATTAAACAGAATAGAAACAGAAACAACTACAGACGAGAAATATTTGCATATCTTTATTTTTGTAAAGCTGTCATGCACAATCGAATGTTCTTTGTCACACGAAACTCGGGTACGGGTGGTGGTCTTGTAGTGTAGCAATGTATTTCTCTACAGTCATGTTCACAGTCACAATATGAACATGATGACCATATTGTAGTGGTACCTAGATATGCACTGGCAGCCACCGCAAAACTGTCAAAAGTGTTTTAGCTGTTTCAGTGGCTACTTTTGATACCACAGCGTTGACAATGTATGGCGATGATATGACGAGATGATGTTTATTAAATTAAATAGCAATAAAGAGATGCGGATTTACACAGTTTATTAAGTACTACATGTTAGTGCTATTCTCCCTAGGGGAATTTGCTTGTTTTTGTTCGTTTGTTTGCGCTTTATAGTTAAAGCTGTAAAATAATTCAAAGCATTAACTGATCCATGCAAATGTAGTTATGTTTTTGGTGTCTAATATTGAATCTCTTTCTGCATTTCTTTGCGTATTCGTTTACAATTCATAAAGCATATTCTTGATGTTTTCTTCTATTCTTTTTAGGTAGGTAGGTGAGGAGTCTTACTATGTTTAATTCTTCAAATTCTTTTGAATTGTTGGTAAGCCATAAATCTATTCGTTTGGATTTTACCGTTTAGAGGTGAGGTAGGAACATGCTATGTGTAAAAAATAAGAATAGATTTGTAACGTTTATGAGTAAGTTTGTAATCAACTTAGAGAGTGTTGGCATAAATCTTTTTCCAGGTGAATAAATTTGATTTCATGGAAAATGTAGAAACGTGTCAAATTATACGCTAGAGTCAATGTACTGACAAACAGAATAAAAACTGATTGCATCTTTGCGCGAATCTCCTACCGTTTCTGTAACCAGAGAATGTCAAAATGTTCAAATAAGGAAATCTGCCGTTTTAAAATTCCTATTGCAGTTGTAGTATTGCGACCAGAAAGCCAAGTATTGTGGTTCAGTATTATTTTCAGGATTTAGGTATTCAATATTATTTTCTGTCTCAGATTCAGAAGTCAGGTTTCAATAGAAATCAAATAAAACCATCAAAACGAGACATTGTTGTTCAGAATCAAGAATATAAATATCATAACGTTCATTCAATGCATTAGATGAAAGTTTCATGCAAAAGTATAATAGTAGCCGTTTCTATCTACCATCTATTATTTAAAACCTGTTGTTAAATCACTAAGTTACTGTAAAATGCATACTTTTATGGCGTAAGTCAAATTAAAATTAATTTTTCACACTTTTGAAAATAATCCAAGTTCGACACTTGTACAGGTGCTAAGCTGAAACTAGTTTCCCAGTCCCAATGATCTTTAAGTTATTCCAATAGAGCAGATCTTTTCTTACTACTAATTATACCTGTAGCACAAACACTGAAATTGAGTTATGCCATTTCGAGTCTTGATGGTCTGATAATTGATGATAGATATCTACATTTAAGCCAATAATCTAGAGGTACTATGAATTGCAAAATGCAAATGGTATGCAAAGTAAAGTAAATAATACACAATACATTTTTACAAGAACAGATCAATAATAAGTTTATTAAAAATCGTATCATATATCTACTACAAAGCAAGCGTAGAAAGAACTAGTCGTTTCTTAGTCGAATTACTAAAATACTATTTGTATATGCAAATCAGCGAACGCATACAAAAGAAGTGAAACTGAAGTAATCAGTTAAAACGTAATAAAATATATAACGTTATCAGTTATCGTCAAACTGCAAAAGCAATAAATACTGTCAATAAACACACAATTTTAATTCGCGTATGAATTTAACTTTTCCTATTATTATATCAATTTTCTACTAATACAGCTTGTAGCAATTAACAGAAATTAACACTCGATGATATGGCAAGTATTATTGTCATTAATAGAACACAATTTCGGTAATAGTAGAAAAACAGCTGCCTGCTTGACCCTAAATGTTATCCAGAAATTGGCAATAGTCTTTTGTACATCAAATGTAAATAAGTAATATTACTCGGAATTCATTGGCGTGTCAATGAAAACAGAATAGGATCAGTGAACATACAGAGATTCATTTGGACCATGAGAATATACGAACTAAAATTTCTATTTTAAGGGTAAAAATAAATAAAAAGTTATACGTGTAGCACTACTTGTGCAGTACATAGAAATTGTAATTTTAGTTTAAATAGCTACTTAGGTAATTTAATGTCGAACTTTTTCGATCGATTGAGAATGAAACTTAGGAAATATAAAGTAGTTGAGAGATTGGATTTTCAGAATCGCACGCTACGACGGGTGATGTCTCTTGACATTATTTGGAAATCTTCCATACCTTGGGTAACGTCTTTCACATCTCGACTAAAACTGTTGGACGGACTGTACGGGTAACCACCACGGCGTAATTGCTGTTACAAAAAATAGAAAATGGTTTTATTAAGCTGATTCTGAAGAAGTGTAATATCAATGGCATTTATCGTGTTTTAAACTATTTAATGACATTTATTTTTGCTATTCTTTACAACTTACTCTATCCAGTCGCGGCGTAGACAGACGATCGAACCTGCTACAAAAATTAATACAAATCGTAATAAATATTTATAATGAAAATGTACAAATTCTCAAAATTATCAGGTCGACTACAAAAATATGCAAATGATAAAATCTACCTTCTTGTTGGTTTACCCAATGGAGAATCAAATCCAAACGGGCTATACAACTTGGTTGGAGTTCGTCCCAAAATGCGTCGGGTAGGGCTGATTTCTGGTGTGTTTGCTCCCATTCTGTAGCGCCTTCGAGTAGAGCGACGTAATCGCTAAAATATGAAATTAATTATTAGTACATGTTTTTAAATTATGTTGTCAACCAATTAGTCACAAGGCCGTATTGAGAGTAACATAGATGAAGTGTCCATGTTTGAATAAATTTTTAAAGCTGTAGTTTCCCGATAACTAACTTGAATTAATTAAGTTTTGTTCGAGTTGGTAATTAGTACCATTTGTATTTAAAAACAGTTTTACAATTGTTTTACAACTGAATCACATGATTTAAAATATTGGGCTACCTGAGAAATATTTCCCAACGAAGTCTTTACATCTTGAACCGTTTTGTTCAGTCTCTTGGTAATGGAGATGCCGTTACTTGCTGCAGATGATCCACTAGAACCACTAGTGCCGCTGAAATTTTGCTTCTCACTTGTTCCATTTTCGATTTCCTCATTTTCTTCGCAAACTTCATTTTGAATTGCCAAGTAGTTCGTTTCAAATCCCTTGAGGAATGAACTTCCGAGACGCTTAAGTTTTACAGGTTTCTCGAGTGTCTTACTCTCTTTCCCCTTATTCTCTCCACCACCCAAACTTGACGAAGATACTTTTGACGGTTGCTCATTTTCAGACTTGATATTACTGCTGGAGCGTTGCTGTCCCTTCAGCCAAGTAAAGGAAAAACTTCTGGTGTCAGGTCTCATTTTTCCTTTTTCTAAAGATTCTGCAAAACAAAAGATTCTACTATTAGTTAACGAAAACCTGTCTGCACAAAACTATACATTGTTAATAACAAGACCAGACAACCAACACAATTTTTAATTGTCCAGGTTTCCTGTCAAGTTGAGACATAATTCCAGACAACTAATCTACTGACTACGTGCAATGTAAAACAATTAATATTTTCAATCAATTTTGTAAAAATACCTGCAAATACTAAATTATAGTTTTTATTTTGTTTTGCAGAAACAAAACAAAACTTCAGGAATAATAATAAATACCTACCTGAAATCAACAGTTGAGATTTGAGTCAAGTTTAGCGACGGGAAAGATAATGCTTTTTACGTTGCGGGTTTACGTCTGGTTTCCGTTGTCAGTTATAGTCGGTGTCAGAAAGTCTCTCCCTAATGTTCCTAACTACATGAAGAGATTTCGTGTTCCTGTCGTCCGTTGACCGTAAACCCTTCTGTAATCAAACGGTAATCATGAAGTGCGTTCTGAATGGAACCTCAGCCTCCGGTTGATAAGCGCGTGTATAAAAAATAAGGTAAACAGAAAATATTGCCAGCATACCGAATTTCTTGCAACGGAAATATTTGAACAGGAATAAAAAACAGTGAAGGCGCCCTGTGATTGGTTGCTGTGAACCCGTTGAATGTATTGCGCCTGGCCAACCCTACCTGCCTCTTTCATTTTTTACACAACAATAATAATACGCAACATCTATCAAACTTACGCGTTAACAGAATATACGTCGTGTAATCCCGTAGTGGACTTGTGTTGAATTGAATTGAGTGAGTTGTACATTTGGACCGGAGGACTGGATTTACTTTTGTCACTCTCTCCGTCCCTGGATTGGATGTGATTTGTAACATTGTGACAGTCAAAACAGTCAAAAGTGCCAAAGAAAGAATAAATTGCAGTCTGGACACTACTGGAAGGAGGTTAAAGTCTTGGAAAACAGTTGCTGACTGATTGAAGGTTTGTTATTGTTAATTGCTGTAATTTGATCATCTGATACCAATCAGAAATGAATAATCATTAACAATAATGAATAACCAGGAATGAGCAACATAAATTTTCAGTTATGCATTTTTGTGTTTATAACTTCACACTTCGTGAACTTTCACATAATTTTCATTTATCATTTTCAAATTGATTTTACCTTACCGTTGTAAAATAGAGAGGACTTTCTGAATGTCCCCTGAGAAGGTATCGTCTTACAATCGGAAGTGTAGTCTTTGCACTTAGCTCACGTAAGTTAAAGCGTAAGTTAAGTGTGGAAGGTAAACAGCTGAGATTGTAAG